>VNKC01004379.1:0-48801 GCA_008042775.1 Drosophila pectinifera | reverse complement strand
TATATATATATTTTTTTATATATATATTATATTATTTATATAGTATTTTATATTTATACGTCATTTAGGGATTATTCATAATATAAAAACTTCGGTACTACGAATGGCATAATGAAGTTCACTTTCACGTAATGCTGCACATGCCATGACAGATTGATCCCTCAGCATTCTAGAAGCCGTTGCACATTTCGCTCAGTGTAAGCACGCTTCGTCGTTGTGCCAGTGCCTGGTTTTTAAAGTGTTATTTCAATGGGCGAGGAGGGGCCGGCACTTGGGAGGCGCTGAACCAAGCTGTTGCCCGTGCTGTCGGAAAAGTCAGCCAGTCGCCAGTTTTGTCAGTCAGCCAGTCAGCCAGTCAGTCTATCAGGCTATCAGTCCAGCAGTCTTTCAGTCAGTTAGTCAGGCACTATCTGACGTCATCGGCAGATTGCGTGGCCGATTCAATAAAAGGGTTAAGTGTCTCTCGCTTTTTATGTTCACTTTTCATTAGTGAATAAAAATCAATATGTGAGTCGTCGGCCAGAGTAGCTTTGTCTTAATTGAACCAAGCTAAGGCCGACAGCTGCCGTCGAGTCCTTCGTCCATGGTCGCCCCGCCCGCTCGCTCGCCGGAATTCCACTCATCCTTCATCTCTCTGCCGAGAACTTAGGCCTCTGGAGGCGCACACACAACACAAAAGTGTTTACATTGTTGCCTGGGCTGGCTGGCAAATCATTTTACATTGCCCCGGGCAAATAAACTTGACAAACATTTCAATCAAAAGTGGAAAGCCCCAATCCCAAGCCGAAATGTCGCCGGCAGACGTGGATTTAAAGCAACGTTAATATTTACCTTGCCGCAACGTCAGCAGCAGTGGCAGCAGCAGCACCAGGTGCACAATTATAATACATTTTCACGCACAAAAAAACATTAATTAGTTATGGTCTCTTTTTATGCATATTTTTTTAGAGAGCAAAAAGCTGGGAAAACAAACGGAAAACCGCAAGGCAAACACTGGGCGGCACTGAGTTTTTCACTGGCGGTGGGAAAATGCAACCAAATAGCCATGTCCAACCGAGAACACGCCCCCAAAGGCGGCAAGGGGCGGGGCAAACATTTGCGCATTTCTTTCGCGGCTGCGTTTTCCCTTTTTCTTTCGGGAATGAAAGGGACTTGAGGGAATTTCAGCGCGCATAATGTGCCGCATTGCGGTTTTTCCTTCAGCGCTGGCAAGAGTTGCTTGCCGAACGCCGCAGGACACACACCGATACAAAGACAC
Source organism: Drosophila pectinifera (assembly GCA_008042775.1). Taxonomy (NCBI): domain Eukaryota; kingdom Metazoa; phylum Arthropoda; class Insecta; order Diptera; family Drosophilidae; genus Drosophila; species Drosophila pectinifera. Next base: position 47,543 of record VNKC01004379.1, on the reverse strand, counting down.
AGAAGGACTCCTTCACAGAGGGAAAAGTTAGGAGCATAAATGCAAAGCATTTAGCTAGGGCTTATTTCTCAAATTACATTATTTTTAATCATATTAAGCACGCAAATATATTCTGAGTTTAATTATCTTATCATATATCATTAAAATATATTTCCTGCTCAAGAAATTAAACTATAAATATTTAGAGCAAAGGAAAATATTCTAAGTTCTATAAAAAATGTTCTTAATGGCTTGCAAATTGTAACTATATTCTTTCTAATTTTTCTGCCTTCCTTTCACCATGTTTTCCTGAGTGCTTTTTGTTTCCAGTGTAGCCCTTTGTGCATGTGTGTGTGTGTGCAAGCCCAAAGTCGCGCATGTTGAGCTGAATTTTGAGCATAAACGGCATAAAATATGTGAGCAATAAAACAGGCGATTGAAATGCTCAAGTCAAAAACTTTTGCGAGAATGCCTTTAAGCGCCATCGGCTGCAGCATTGGTGGGTGGCGCCCAAGAAAGCCAAGAAGCCGCCGTTCCTGATTTATGCCCCCGCCGCGCTCCCCGACTCCTAGCAGTCCACACAACCAACATATGTATGCCACACTTTCACCACTCGCCAGAGAGAGAGAGAGAGTGTGTGCGGTGTGTGTGTGTGTGCGTCTAAGCCGATGAATGAGCGCCATTGAATCCAAGCTGGCAGCCGGGCTGCCTGTGAATTGCCTGTTTTAGGCCAGGCTTCTCACTACTTGCCTCTCCATTGCCATATACAGAGAACAAAAATAACGAGGATATATTGGAGACATTTATTATTTATATTTATCTGAACAGAAAACAGCTTTAACTGAAGCTTAACTAGTTGTTAGATGGACTTTATAGATAAATATATAAATAAATAAGTCTTAAAGTAAGATAAATACCCAAGAAATCACGACTTCGACTAACTGAACAGAAAAGATACCAGACTACGTAGTACCTACACTGCGTATACTTGATACTGAAATCACGTATACGACAGGTTGGCCGCCTTTAATGCTGATATAAATGGATCAAGCTCCCCTTTTCGGCTGCAATTATTATAGTATTATATTTTATGATTATTCCCTTTTTCTCCCAGTGCTGTCATCACTCGGCCTGGCTTTCGCATTCAGTTTACCCACTTTTCAATGGCTGCCAACAAACAGGCTTCGATGTTGGCACGCGCGTCTCTGTGTGTGTGAGTGCGGCTTAGGTAAAAGTGTTTGAATTGAGAGAATTAGATGACTTTCTGAAGCCGCCTTGCGCCGGGCCAGGATCTCGCTTTCAAGTTATGCCTGTATTTGTTCGGCCGTCCAATTTTTGGCAAACAAAATGCCAGGTCCACTCACCGCACTGAGATTCTATGAAAGCACAGACCTTGGGGCCCCGGCCCCCTCCTGCCGTTCAGCACCGCCCCGCCTCCTGTGTGCATGAGCCAGAAATTACTCGTATTTTCGATGTTGTATTTTTAGCACAACCAGCCGAGCTAACAATAATAGCAGCCATCTCCTAGCCAAAAGCATTCAAAACTCTCGTTGCTATCTCCTCTCCTTATGAACTTGCTCGCATTTTTGATGAGCTGGGAAGAGTATGCTGCCAGTTTGGCCGCTACCCACAGGCAAATGTCTGTAATCTAATTTTAAAACGAAATTACACATATATTTATAGGTATTTATTAAGGGAGGAACATTTTCCAGAAAATTGTTTGATTGCTGGTTGCAAGAGCATAAAGGATACGAATATATTATGGCCTCCACGTGGCTGCAGCCAAACAAAACGAAAATGTTATGCATGAGGAATTTTTAAGCGGCATAAACTTGTAATAAATAATTAAAAGATCCTGAATGCACGGAGTTTTTGAGATAAACTCATCTTTTGTATGCATAAAAGAAAAAAAGCCATAAATAATAACAAACAGGAAAAGGTACCAATTAGGCACTTTGTAAAATATATTAATAATGTTCTTAAGATTTTATATGAGAAACTTTTTATTTCGATTACTTAAATGTATATTTTTAATTATTTCTTCGATTTAAATAAATAAGTAAGAGCTTATTGGCCCTGTTTAATATTGTTCTTGTATCTCTTTAATTAGCTTTCTTATTCCTATTACTTAAATAAGGGACCTATCAAGTTTCCTTGTAATTAAAAAGGGAAATCGCAGCCTTTCATGGATTTTCAACCATTTCCAACCCCAATCAAGGCCTTAAATTAGGTCAGCTTTTACGAAGAATCATTTCCCGTGATTCCTGCAAACCCCAACCTCTCAATTTAAAACTGCTATGATTACAAGAAATTAACGCGTTCACCCCTCGGATCTCGTAAAGTGCCGAAAGTGCCGGACTCGTAAAAGAGGAGCGTAAAAGCGAAAGCTCATCAACTTACTTGGAATTAATCAGCGACATTGGCCAACGCAGCAGAGCAGTTGAATGCATTTTTCATAGGTTCGCTTATGCTCGTAAAGGACTCTATCTCTAGTCCGCGTCGCAGCGACGCTATCTGGATCGTGGGGGTCCTGGACCTGCGTGGCTCCTTTGAGAGCGGGCACATCGTTAACGGCTTAATTGCTCGCCCATTTACACACTGTTGACGTCACGGAGGGCTCCAGCACCAGCACCAGCACCCGAGCCAGATCCCAGCTTCCTGCTGGGAGGCTCGCCTCGTCCTGTTCCTGCTGCTTTTCCACGGACTATTCTGCGCCTTTGTGTTTGCGCTTTTATGTTGCAGCTAATCCGGCGTGCGATAGAATTCTAGGCCCCTTCAACTTTGGCTTACGGCCGGAGCATGCGTGTTTTCATTTATGCATATAAATCCGGAACGGGCGGAACGGAATGGCAGCTGCTTTTTGCTTATCGCCTAAGCACTTGATCCGCTGAGAGGCATAAAGACATTACATGACAAAGCGATTTTCCGCGACGCCGCTCTGTGCGAGTGTGCGTGTGTGCGTGTGTGCTTTTCGCAGGAAAAACTCCTCGCGTGATTCGTTATTTCCATTCAATTACAATGCATCCTTATACACAGGCATAGTCACACTCACAGTCAATTTAATTAAAGATTTATTTTACCGGCCTTCGGCTTCACTGGTTTTTAGTGGCTCGGAACTTTAAGTTGATTTAATTGCTCTAGGAGGTGCTTAAGACTGGCTGTGTTATCTTTTAATCAACTTTAGCACTTTAGATACTTTGATATGAATATTGATATTTAGTAAATATTTTGTGTGGTCTAGTAGTAGTAGTAAATAAAATCAGACTAACATTGATATGTATCGTTAAAGTAATAGTTTTAATTAAATTTCTGGTTACATCAATAGGTTCTGGGGCTTCCTCTTGTTATAAGTTATTCACGAGGCTTTAAGTTTTATATTGTTTGGCTTGTTCACCTGTAAAGACAGAAAGGGAGGGAGAAAAGTGAAAACCAATTATTGAATATGTGTGTTTTAAATATTCACAATTATTTGCGGTTAACTATGTTAATGTCCCACAACTGACAGCACAATTAGGCCCATGCAAGGCCACTCCACCACACCTGAAGGACACTCAATTGGGCCACCCTTATCTGGATGGCCCCACCTGCCGGGCCACTGGAAAAAAATACAAAAAAATACAAAAATACAGGATTAAAGCCGCAGTCGGGCGGAGGCAGCAACACTCAAGCTTTTTACACGCCGGGTTGTAATTACATCACAGCACAGATTTTTCTTTGCGCCCCGGGCAGGCACACACACACCGTCAGCCGGCCACCACACACACACATGTGGCATATAATTAGAGCATAATTACAGCCCGACTAATACTCGAGTATCAGGCAAAAAGCAGGAGAGAAGAAAAATTAGCAGCCAGCAGGGGGAGAGTGCCCCTGCTCCAGATCCGGCTCCAGCTCCGGCTCCAGCTACAGCTCCAGCTCCAGCCGGTCATCTATTAAGTATAATCAACGCCACGGCAAGCGGAAATAGACAGATTTCCGGCTATTAAACGCCCAACAGAGCGGCAAAGACTCTCACGGTCGGCTTTCAGCTGTCAGCACTGGCAGAAAAACCCTTAATCCTTTTTGTCCGAGTCTCTAATTAAATTTCTTGGCAGAAAAACGTAGATTTCTGAAAGTTATTCACAAGGTTCTGCCTTTACGTTTAATTCCAGGAAGGTTAATACCCTCTTTATAAATGCTTCATAGTGTTCTATGTACAAATCAATAGGACTATTTACACTTAGCCAAATTAGAGCATAGTACAATAATCATTATTAATTTTAGTTAGCAGAAAATGGAAAACATTCCTCGGGTTTTTAGGATTAAATAAGAAATATTATATGTAGATCCACACATAATATAACTCAGACCTAGAAAAAGTTAGTAATAATGCCAACATAATGGCCTTTTCTCTAGGTGTTCTAGCACTTCTATTTTTATTTATCTTTCACCTTTTCTTTAGTGTAATCTTTTAGAGAATCCTGGCGAAATATCTGTGGCACAAATTGAAAAAAAAGAAATGTTAATTAGCTGTAATTTGCTTGCAACTGGGGAGCCTTTTTCTCCGGTAAGGTGGCTCCACTGGACTCCACTCCATGGGCGCCTCTTGACATTGACACACACTCTGCACACACACACACATATATATACACCCTCCGCACACACAGCAGGTGTTGCTTTAATGATGTAATACCCCCCTTCGGGGTGGCATAAACCGGTGAGCTCATTTATTAACATAAACAGTTCATTTGTATTAAACTGACAGTCGCAACATGAGAACATGCTGCCTGTTAGTTGATAGTTGGCCCTCAAACGGGGGCTGAGAGTCGATAGGGGGCGTGGCTAGCCCCCTAAAATAATAAGCAGGGGTAGGGGCACCGGTTACATGAATGCAAAACATAAACTTCGATTAGCGGCAGCAAATAGCTAATGGCGACCATCAAATGCGAATGGAGGCCCGGTGCCATTCGCAGGCGAAAGTGCTCCTTTGTCTGGGGCCCGCCGCTATCAGGTTTCTTGTTAGCCAAACAGTTAACACACTTGCCGGGCCAACAGGATCCATTGTTCCACTCGCAACAATTTGGGTTTCGTTTTCGTTCTCGTTTTCGTTTTCCCTAACATCCATTCGCTAAATATATTTCTTTGGCGGCTGAGCACGCGATATGGCAATTGATAAAACACCGGGTATTCGATATTTCCCGTCACTGCGTCACTCCGGCGGCGGCAACCTTCGGCAGTCATAGTTAAAGACATTCCTCATAAACTGGAATCGAAATTTGCCTTGTTTCATATTTTTATTATTATGTGCATGTCGCTAGGTCCCCTCCCCCGACTTTTATTTGAACAAAATCATTAATATTGTCATGTTATTTGCATTTTACTAATTTTGCGCAGGCAGAACTTGATTTATTGCGATTCAGTGTACTGATACACGAAGTAGTACCCCAGTAATGACCTACATTAAGCCAGAAAGTAAGCCAAGAGGTAGGCCCAGGTACCTGGTAGGGGAAAATCTACTTTGAATTAATTGTAATTGTTCCTGCAATCTACTGCCTCTCTGGTGGGTTTAAAGTTATGTGTGATACCCCCATTAAAGGTCCTTGATAGGAACTAAATACATATATAGGCCGAAACTAGAGCTCTTTGCTCTATTCTCCCGATTTGCCCATGCAAAGTAATTACATTTTCATAGCTCGTTGCCTCCTTGCTGCAATCTAAAATTGTTTATATCTCCGCTCAGATTACTTGCCCCCGGGCCAACTCTTGGCCCAAAAAGACCAATAATATTATCTATCTATAGGGATCGGGATAGGGATAGGAGGTACATATGCCGGCGCGTTTAGGAATTTGATGCATGGCCCTTGTATAAATCATGTGGCTTTTGCTGCGTCCTAATGGAGTTTGGCCTTTAGTTTTGCGATATTTTTCTGACCCAAAAAAATCGAGTATCGGGAGGAGCATCGCCAAATGGCCCGCGGCTCGATTTCGACATGGTTCCATTGTTATTGAACACAGGACGAGCATGAGCACGAGGACGAGTGCGCGGACGAGGACGAGGTCTTGGTCTTGTTGGGCAGGGCAAGGGTTGGGGGAGAAGACCGATGGGTGCAAGTGTGTCGTAAATTTTTTGGTAAAATTTACAGAAATTTAATTACGGCCGATCCAGGGCCGAGGCCGGACCGAGCCTATCCGGAGGCCAGAGCCGGTAACTACTGCGGACTGCAGCCGGCCACCTGCAACTGCATTTCGATTTCGAAACATGACAGTTGCCAGGTAATTTATTGTGGTAGTACGTCAACGTGCGGAGCCGAGTTTCTGTGGCAACTTAAAACCCATATACAGCCTGGTCCACGGATATCACTTACATGGCCGCTGGCGATGGCGTTGGCGATGGCAGCACGTTCCCGGCTATATGGCATATAGGATGCATTCCAGATACGAGAACCGGCCTGGGAGTGTGCGTGTGCATATAGATAATGGCGCCACTAAACCGACATTTTTGGCTGCCAGCTCAACGAACCGCGACGCGAACACGGAATACGGATACGGAGTACACGGTAGCGGGTTACGGGAAAGGAGCAACGGGCAACGGGCAACGGGCCACGGGCCACGGGCCACGGGTTACAAGTTACGGGTTACGACAACGGGATGCGGATTTCGGCGGCCCCGCACGGGATGGATGCCGCGCAGAGGAGGTGTCAGAGTAGTGCTGGTGGCACGTTGTGAATTTGCAACTAACCGTAGGATTTGCGGCTCTCGCACAAACTCAATTCGCGTGGACGACGGGGTCAAGAGAGGTGGTGGTCCACCGGAAGTTAGCGGTTGCACTAAAGCCCTCGGTCATAATGCCACTCTCTCACACACAAACTAACACACCACTAGCTCACTAACACTCTTCGAGGGGTTTTTCTTTGCCCAGCTGCAAAGGGACTTCGCCTGCGGCGATATTTTGAGCTGAACCTCGGAGGATCGCACGATATATTGTTATCCTGATGGGTTATCCTCGCGGTTGGTTGGAAGTAAGCGCGCGTTGCGTGTTCATTGCTCGACTGCGGCAAACTGACAGGCGAGGAAAGCGCGCCGCTTTTCCATTTTCCGTTCTCCTAGGTCGTGTCCCAGAGCCGAAGCCACAAAGAGCCGAGCTCTGCTCCGGATAAGCGAGAGCGTGGCCAGAAGTTAAGAGAGAGGCAGAGCTCTCTCTTTGCTTTTGGCCGAGAAACCTCAAGTCAGTGTTGGCCTGGCGATTAAGGCCCTACTCCGGCTGGGGTCTGCGCTTCAAATTCAATTTGGACACTTTCCTCGCAATGGCTGCTGCAATTTCGACCGAAAAACCCCCCGAACACCCTCCGGGGGGCTGCTGGAAAGTTTCGCCCACACAAACACCTCAGCCGAGCTCCGGCACATGCAAACTACGGGCCAAAGCGGGCCAGCAATTGGGTCAATTGGTCATGGCTGTCAAGGTCTTAAACTTTCGTATTTATGGCATGCCATGCATTGTAATTTTTACTTTAATTTGTTAACTCGCCAGCGAATGGAGGCATCCCAATCCACGGCCCGGCCTGCTCTTGATGGCATCTCGATGCCCGGCTCTCCGCCGGTCCCCGGGGAGGGGATGGCCAAGTGGCCGGCTCACCGGCTGGCTGGCTGCGTGCGTTGCATGTGCTGCAATTTCCGCCGTAGTCGCGTGCTTCCGCTGGCCAGCTCTCGGCCGGACAGTGCCGGAACGCGGCATACATGGGCGGAGGGGGAGGGGGAAGCGGGAATGGCGTCCGGACGGCACTTAAGTATCTGTTGCCGACAAAGTGACACCCTCCAGATAATATCCGCAACTTGCGGTCGCCATTTGTGGCACACGCAGACATGCACGCGCCTCCCCTGAATAATGGCATCGATAATAACCACTTGCAGTTTGAAACAGGTATTGGGTTAGGTCATTCGGTGACCCTCTATATATTTCAGGGACTCCAGAGTGTTTTTTATATATATTTTATAAAATGTTCAAGTTTTCCTAGTGGTTTTTAATTGTTTTCAAGGGGTTTGGTCAACTAAGCATAGTAAATAATGCTTAACAGAAAATATATAACAAATAGTTTCCTTTTTAAGCCTACACAATGTGTGCCTTGAAATGATATAAATATACTCCACTCCTTAGTAAAAGAATTAATAGTAAAGTAAATATTAAAGAATTCAGTAATAAACATTTAAGGACAAATGTAATATAGTTTCCCTATTTAACAATATTTTTCCATTTATTTCATCCCAAAAATGTTTTTATAAATGCTTCCCTGCTACCCTCAGCCCTCTCTTACCTCGCTCTCTGCATATTTCTAGATTGTTTTTTTCGGCTTTCCGCCCGGCTTAGCAGTGTGAAGAATCAAAATCCCCTGATATATATCAAAGTGAATCATAAATTCTGCTTACATATATCCCGCCTGTCGAATCAATAATTATGTGGGATGTGTCTCTCACATTTCGGTCCTGTTTTTATGGCAAACTCCTGGTGCTAAATGTTATTTATTAGTAAACTTTTGCGGCTTGTGCAACTTCTGCCTCGGCTACAAATTTCTGTCTGTCAATAAAGCGGCTAACAACGCGCTGGGTTCTTCATCTTTGCGTTGTTGATGTTGATGGGGATGTGGATGTGGATGTAGATGGGGACGTGGCTGGTGATGAGGCTGAGGTGGCTCCCGCTGTTGTGGCTCCCTTCATTGGCTGCCGGTTGCCGGCGAACATAAATGGCCGACAGTAAATTAATTTACGTACATCACAAGTGCGCTTAATGGCGTGTATGGGGCGTGGTCGACGGGGTTCCCCGTTCCCCTCTCTCTTGGCACTCTCTTTTTTATTGCGGATCCAGCCGAGCGAGTCCCGTCGCATATCCGCTGGGAGTCGAGTGTCCAGTCTTTTTGGCATGGCAAATGCGTGTTTGGCCAGAGTCCCGCGGGCTGGCGGTGGCTCTCGGACTCCACTCCAGGACCTCGCATGTTAGTCAGCCATTTTTCCCGCCCTCGGGCGGACCCGCTTCTGCATCGCTGACATTTTAATTGCATTCGGACAAGGCAGCAAGTGCAGCTGCAACTCCGACTGGCACTGCCACAGGGAGGGGTTGCCGATGACGGGGAAGCGTTCCAGAACCCGGAGTCGGGAACGAAAGGTTGTCGAATCAGAGCACTCCGAAAAATTGTCCATTTTATCAGGAGATTCATAGGTTAAAATGGTAATTAAATACAGATGAAATATTCATAGCTAAAACTGGGATTTACATTTTAAAAAAATATCTTCTTGCCCTTCTTGAGTACCTGCTACATAATTATCTTTGATTTCTTTAAAGAATATATCTTTATATCGATCTTTGAACTTTTTCCTGTGTATACACAGATGTCCATGCTGATGTTGGGTGAGCACTGACTTTTTGATTTGCTTAATCCCAGATCGTTCTCCGAGGCAGAGAGCTGCTGAAGGTGAGGTCCAACTGCGGCAGATGCTGGGCAGAAAAGAAATCCTTTTAAATATTTCAATAGAACAGAAGGGAGGCGACTCGGCCGGCGCCCAATGGCAGCTCCATTTGGCCCGGCAATGACCATTAGGCGTACAATTTCCCTTTTGACGTTGCGCTTTTGCCTCATATCTTTTGTCTGCAGCCTGCCTAAGCAGCTTGCCCCAATCCGGGTCCGAACCTGCCCCCTTCGGTATCTGCCAGATACGCCAGACAATGTAGCTAAAAGTTTAATGAGCGCAAGTGCAGCGAGCCGGAGGGGGATATAGATATATATGTGTATGTACAACAAGGAAGCAGCGGCTGCCGGCTAGGAAATGAGAGCAGCCGAATCGAAAGACAACATTTGGCCATATAAATAAATAAAATCCGGCTAAGACTACGAGAACGAATTGAAAAAGAACGGGGCCAAGTGTCTGGCTCATCCACAGCGAGCATATGTGTGCTCCAGCCAAGTTCCTATGCATTTATGGTTCACTGAACTCCTCGCCAGGGGCTTTCTTATGAAACAAAACAACATCTCACACGAACTTGAGGTGTGTCCGGGGTAAGAAGTTGAATGGGGTTATATTCCACTGAGATAACAGTCGTTGAATCGATTCAAGCGATTATTTTCCCCTAAAACTTAAAGTGCTAAGAGCTTTAGAGCTCCTGTAAAATTAGGGGAAGTTCTTAAGCCAAGATCTGCGATAATTATACTAGATAATGTAATAACTGAATTATAATTTAATATCAAAATATTAATTTGTGTTTGGAAGTACTTATAGGAAATGTGGCATTATTGACAGTTGATATTTAACCTATGAGAGTCATTCCATTAGTCAAGACTTTAATTTCTTTAAAAGCCTACTTACCTTTGATATTTCCCCTGAAAACGAATCCTTTCTCGGCCTTACAACTACCAGTATATAATTATCTTACCTAAAGCCGAGGCAGCTGGTTGGTTCAAAATTATGCCCATCTCTCCGGAAAGCCATGGTGCCGAGGCTCCTATCAATTTTCGGAGGCTGCTCCCAGCCCCCTGCTTCAGCTCTGGCCGGACTTAGAAGTCCATTGAACCCAGCCAGGGATTATATGGTACACGGCGCACACCAGAAGTTGCAGCTCAACTGTTGTTGCTCCCGGTCCTTGTTCTCACATGGAATGGTGTCACGTATTTTATTTCGTCAGATGTGTTGGGATCGGTGGCCAGTTTGAGCTGCTGGGGAGTTTGGGAGTCCTGGAAAGCCCCCCTTATTCAAGTATCCGGGGAAAACTGTCCGCCTAACTTGCGGAGCTCTGACGTTGCCGCCGAAACTTTGCGCAGCAGCCAAAGTTTCTAATTTAATTGTAAACTCAAAATGTGCAAGGCAGAAAATAAATCCCACGTATATGTAATGCGATTTCCCACCTGCTACTCCGGTCCGGGGCTTGACCTATGACAACTTGAACCCGAAGCCTTTGGTGGGCCACAGAGGCGGAGCCTTGGGGTTATTTTTGGGACTATAACGAATTTCAAATGGAATTAAGCTGAGCTAGTGAGCCACGAAAATGGGGTACGACTCGGCCCACACATTAGCTACTATTTTTGCCGCTGAGCAGAGTTGCACCTAAAAGCGGAATTTAATTATGGCGCCAAAACCAAGGGCAGGAGACCCGCGTCACGGCAAGGCACGGTCTTAGCCCCTCAGCGTGTTGTGCGGGCCAACAGGGCCTTAATAACCCCATACTTGGCCCCATTTCGGGCCACCTTCATGGGAGAGCCATCTGATCCCATTGTTTAGCCCGGCCAGGCTTGTTGTGGCACTGCCAAAAGCGAAAGTTTCTTATGGACTCAACTCGACTTGGCCTGGACCCGGCCAATGCAACTTTGATTCCGACCGACCCGAAATTAGTTGACAATGCAGAGCCTGCAGTTGGCAGCTAAAACAGAGGCTCAAACAAGCCGTGCCGGTCCCCAAAGCCAGCCAAATGAAATTGGAATGTTTGCCTTTGGCCTCCTCCTGCTGCTGCCCCTGCCCCTGCCCTCCTCTTCTCAGCCAGTTTGCAACCAGAAACGAATCCTGGATGCGAGCAAGGACCACCAACCTTGCTGCGCCGTTTGCAATATCAGTTGTCGGGGTCACAGTGGGGCCAGCTGTCATGAGATGGTCGGGAAAAGTGGCAAGTGTTGGCCCCGAAGAGGAGAAAGCCATAAATAAACAAGAAGTACTTCCACTTTGGAAATAAGTCTGCAAGTTACGTAGGTTTCTCCCTCGAAATAGAATGCAGAAATATCACCGGAGTGCATAGTATCTTAAAAGCAAAAGATAGCTGCTTCTTTGACCCACTGTAAACCTGTTGTCTTCCGTGACTCTCCCTGCACTCCGCTCCTGCTTAGCCCTGGTCCTGGGGCGTTTCAATTGACATTTTAATTGCTACTCGCCGGAGTTGCGTTGCGTGGCCCTCGCCGGCGCCCGGCCGCGGCGCTCCTTGCTGACACACTCCAGGCCCCGGAAACGCTGCGGCTCGGCCTCCTCCGTCAGCTGCAGAGGCACTTCAATTTCCGGGGCCAAAGGGATCCCTCAGTGCATAATTTAATGTGGCTTAATGCTGGTTTATCTGCGCCAATTATTTACCATCAACAGCCAGCCCGTTGGCCCGCCGAGGGGTCATTGACTGATCTAATTGGAAACGACAAAAGGGTAATTGCCGCCGAGGCGGCACCGGGGACCCACAGAGGTTGCATCGTGGAGCCCGTCGCCTAATGACAAGTTCAAGTCGTCCGGCGAAGGCAATGCCAGATCATTGCGTTGCATAATGGCCCCGATTATGCACGACAATGGCCGGGAAATTGGATAAATGCGGAGGTTCTGGAGTCTCTGGCCCCCCACAAACTGGCGAAGCTTTAAAAGTCAGCCGAGAGCCGGCGAAGCCCCAGCTGTGCTCTTAGCCATCTTATCCTCCTGGCTTATTCGCTTCTTAGGCAAGGGCCAGGCATTCCACACGGCGTATGCGCAATGTCAGCAGAACACATCAATAACGAATTAAACACCTGCCAGTTCGGGTCCCGTTTAATCAATTGCCGGTTTAAACTTTAAGATAAAAGCGAATCGAGCTGGAATTGGCTTCCCGCTGCCGTCGAAGGCGGGGGGTAACCTGATCTTTCTTCTCCGGGGGAGGCACTTTTACGAACCGGAATTGGGAAATCAGTGCTCCCAATACTTACACTCGAACCGCTTGGCTAACAATTCTGAAGTTAAAGCAAACACAAAACCGCTGAAAGTTGCCAAGAAATTGATTGATTTTTCAAGTTCAAACTATTGATTGTGGGAGTACTTAAAGTGGTATTATAGAAGAAATTTTTAAAGAATTATTTCACCAAGGAAAGCTTTTTAATATCATATTTATCATGCATTAATTATTATTTCATATAAACCAGTCAAAATGTCTATAAATGATAATAGCAAACAAGTCACTAATATTCCCAAAATAAAACACTAGGATAGTTAAATTAGCTATTATCATTTCAACTTATAAAACCTATTTAAAATATTCCTAATAATTATTTATAAATATTTCCTTGGAAATACTTATTTCTACATATTTTCTTTAGACAAAACCATTAATTTTAAATATAATAAATTATATCAAATCACAACAAATCACTGTAGATAGCAACTTATTTATGCACAAAAACTTGTTACTTAATCGTGGGAGACTCTTTTTCTGAGTGCATCTGCGGAGAGCTCCTCTGATTTTATGCTTTTGCTATTTAAATAGTCCTCTCGCTGAGCTCTGCCGTCCCTTTTTCACTCGAAGAGGAATCCAGGAATCCAGGAATCCGGGGAATCCGTGAATCCAGGTTGCCCGGACTCTAACGGAATATGAAATTTGCCAGTTTGGTTGCCAGCCAGCTTCCTGTTTGTGGGGCTCTCGTAGCTGCGATTTCGAGTAAGTGAAAGGCGCGTAAAAACTTTAATTAAAATGGAAACCTTACAATTGCATTGTGGCCGCAGGGACGGGCAGACGGAGCAGCGTCTGCCGGTTGCCGACAGTCGCAGTCGCCAGTCGCCGGTCGACATTTTAATTAAATTAAAAAATTGCCAGCTCCAGCCGGTGTTGGCAGTCTCAAGATTCGCAGACGGCTAATGGCCAGGTTAAGGCCTGTCGAACATTTCAGCCGAGGCAGCGACGGCGGCCGTAATTAAATCAGAGCCAGTGATTTCAAAAGGAAATCAAATACACACAACCTGCTGAGACTGTCGCCGCAATCGAAGACGACCGAGACAGTAATGAAAATCAATAATTCAGGCTAACAATGGGCCGTAGTCGGAGCGGGCCTAAAAGCCAACAGCGCAACAACAAGTAAGCCGGACCAGGCCATAAATAAGGCAAAGTATGAGGCAATAAGGCAATGAGCCAGAGAGGTCCTCCCTATGTTACATAAGCCGTGCAGCTGTCGGCCTTTATTCTTTGTTGTTTGTGCTGCTGCTGCTGCTGTTGCTGCTGCTGTTGCTGTTGCTACTGTTGTTCTTCTGGCCACTGTTTCTTTGTGGCTGCCGCTGTTGCACTCAAGAAAATTAGGAAAACAATAAAAGGGATTTCCAAAAGGGATACCTCAGGGATAATGTTTTAGTAATTTATTATAGTTAAGAGAATATATAAGCAAGAAGAAACTAGAGTCGAGATCAATATAATTTCTAATAGATTTTCATAGAAATAATTGGGAATTTAAGTATAGTTCAAAGCCAAGATAAAGCTTACAAAAACTCTTCTTTATTACATTCAAGAAAATTTGGAAAACAAACAGGGGGGCTATCCTTCACTTTATTTAACTAAAGGGATCTATGTTCATTTCCAAAAGGGATATATCAAGAATAATATCCTAGTAATTGATAAGACGCATAGTATACTACTACTACTATCTTTTATAAAGAAGATACATAATATATAAGCTAGAAAGAGCTCTTGGTAGACTCGTGATCAATATCATTTCGAATAGATATCCCCGAAGTTCAAAGCCTAGACAAAGAGTTCCTTTTCAGGCTTACGACAGTCTTGTTTGAGTCTCTCCGCTTTAATGAGAGGTTATTAAGTTTAGAATTTAATAAAAATCTCACTGGTTTAAGACCGTTTTTCATTTAAAATAGGCCATTAAATGTTCTAAGTGCACCGGGGGCAATAAGAGTGAAATGGGCCAGAAAGTTGGCCCGGCCTGAAACGGGCTGCAATCGATGGCGTGTCTATGACAGACAAGCAGCGGCGGTTCAAAGGCGATATAGCCGGCATTATAATTGCTCCTCCCGCAGAAGCCATTCGACCCAGGCGGGAGGGGGCCGCATTAAAGCCATTCAAGTACAAACAATTTAACTCTGTTCCCTCGAATAAACAAGAACAGATAAGGCTGAGTCCTGCAAGTGAAGCTGTTGCCGTTCGTCGGGCGTATTAAATAATTGAGCATATGAAAATGTAGCTGAGTGAATTCCTCGGTGCCTTGGCTCGTCACACACACACACACACACACACACACACCAGGTAAGTAGTTTGCAGAGTAGTGCTGGAAGCCGGCACTCTGCTCAAACTTTTCAGCAGGTTGTAAAGCACAATACATATCTTGGGATAAGCAAAACAAATCTGCCCCCAGAAGCGAAGCCCAACATGAGCAGTGCATTAAAATTGCTCTGGCCCGAAAACAGCAGCGGCAGCGGCAGCGGCAGAGACCGAGACCGTGTTCCGAGCGAGTCCTGAGAGTGCAAATAATTTCCTTATTTTCCGCAGTTTGCCCAGAAAGCCACCTGACACATTGTTTCACACCTTGCGGCCCACACAGCGGGGGAAAATTGCAAAAAAAATAAAGTACAAGGACGGCGGCGATGAAATGAAGTGCGGCTCCAATGACATGCAAACTTTTAACTCCCCTCCTTCCCCGCAGGACATGCACAGCCTTTTGTGCCTCCTGCATTTGTCGACTTCCAATAAAGTGTCTTTGAATGGAGTAAATTGACTCTGGCATGACAAACAGTTCCGAGAACACCGGCCCTGCCCTGCCCCGTCGCCGCGAAGTCGCTCAGCCATGAAAACGTTTGGCCGCATGACTTGTACTATATCGCTTCGAACAATAGGGAAAATAATGCTAGTTTTGGGTGGGTGTTGCTTTGGGCCTTTCTCCGAGTCAGTTACTTTTAGGGGCAATTTATGAGCTCGCATTAAGTCGAGTCCGTGTGAAGAGAAACAGAAGGTGGCTGGTTATATGATTTGTGTTAAAGGTCGACGGAAATAGAGTTCGAAGCACTTAATTGTTTAAGTTGGGTCCAAGAATAGGATTCTATTGATATTGCAGAGTGACTTCGGATCTGATTTCTATGAAGGTATTTTAAATACCTCTATATTATAACTCTTCCCCTTTGAAATTAGAATTTAAGTGACATATTTGTTTAGTGTAAAGACACAAAAACCTTATCCCTTTTGTAAATACAATATATCAGTTACAATATATTTATTTACTGAGGTCCCAGCCTTTTGGGATATATTTAAATGGCATTCTTCTATGGTTTACTTAAGGATTATTTAAAGAAAGATATTTAAAGCAGCTTTCTTTAATTAAATAATATAAGCATGGCAATTACAAGCACTTCTTATCATTGATTTTAAATCCAGTGCTCGTTAAAGAGCATACAAAATTCGAAGACCTCCAAGCTGCTCTATTTTCCGGACTCAAATCTCCACTTTCCTGACTTTTTAATGCGCCAATAAAAACGCTGCTTAGCCATAAAGACACATGAACCGGCTAACTGCTGTACATATAATAATTAATGCCAGGGTAATGAATTTTTTGACATTCCATCGATGCGGCCGCTCAATGACTTATGGATACAAGGACAATAAATTGGTTGGCTATCTGATATGTGTGGCCCACATCAGGCACTCAGGGACCCCAGCCACACACCTTGATTAAACAGCCTGGAGCGGGAACAAATATTATTGTGTGTAACTATAATTGTTTACACGGAGCTCAGCCAATAAAGTGCGCCGCACTCGAACCCGGCCCATTGGCAATTGGCTTGTACCTACTGCATATATGCTGGGACTCGGACTCGATGTTTGCCTTCGTTGGTGGCCTGTCAGGAGTCAGCCGGAGTTGTGTCTGTGATTAATGGTGGGCCATATTTTTACACTGCCAGCAATTAGTGCAAACGAAATCAAATTTGAGCAGCGGTAATAAAAGCAAACTGGCCAGCAACGAGCCTTACATATATTTGGCTAATAATGGTGCTTAAGCGGAGACTAGGAGTGGAAGGGGGAAGTAGCAGAGCCGGCCTCGGCCACATAGTTGCCATTTTATTTATGACACTCGCTGGCATGACACAACGCCTACCAGCAGCGGGAGATAATAACACGGCAAACATTACTCGTGGCCAACTGGTCTCCAGGGCACAACTTGCCAACAGCCGTCGAGGAGCGTAAAGCGGCGGCAGTGAAGGCGAAAGCGAAAGTGGAATCGGAATTGGATCTGGCAGAGGCAGTGGGAGTGGAAATGGCATTGGCAGGGAAGCCGGGAAGCCAAATAATTATCTCAGTGCACAATCTAGGCCCGCCAGCAGCCATCCAGGCAAGGCCAGGCCAAGATCTCTGCCTTGCCCTCGGCTGACTTTAGGCTGTTGGCCTGTTGTTCTTTTACATGAGAATTATGCTGATTATGAGATTGCTCGGTCGGGACGCCAAGAGAAGGTGTGACCCGGGATACGCCCCGACATGTCGCAGCCTTAGGGCTCCCCGAAGATCGATTCGAGTCCCAGAGCTAAGCGTGTCAAGGCCTCGCTCACGTCCAGTTCCATTAGCCATGGTAATTTGCCTAATTAGCTGATGAACCAACTAGCTTCCAGCTGGGTAGTTCTTCCAGCTGGTAAGTAGCGCCCTCCAGAAGCCAAGCGGCTGCACTCGAGTGAAGCAGTGAAGCGCCACTTCGGCCGGTAAATTGGCGCACGCATTAAATGCTACTCGAGCACATTGCTCATACGCCGTGTGAACCGAAATGGCTTTAGGCAGAGCCAGCATCGCCCATCCATATCCATTGCCGAGTTACAGAGAGATAAATGATATACAACAGCCAAATAGTAGACGGCAATAAATCCAAAACGTAAACTACATAAATTAGAAATTTTCGTACTTTTCCAGCCCATTGGCAATGGGAGTCACGTAGGCGACTTTACAACCGCAACTAGGCGAAACCTTTTGCTGATTACGACGTGACCAGCCAGGAGATGTTGGTCTTTCGCGAACGCCTGGGTGTCTGCGAGTGTGTGTGTGTGTGTGTGTGTGTGTGTGTGCGGCTCGGGCACATAAAATTATTTTAAATTATTTTTGATAATTGAATGAAACACAGGAAAACGTACAATGATTTAATGTCATAGCTCAGGCCGCTTGCCAGCGGAAGTCGTGCTCTTTCGGTATTATCCGCGCATGCGCCGCGCCAAAGAGAGTGTCATCCGGAAAGGACGAAGGACTAGGGCCAACAGCACGTGCACTTTGTTTACACAAAGTAATGAAATTTCAACAAACAAGCAGCTGGGAAATTGCCACGTCTACGATGCGTGTGCGAAGGGCGCAGGGCGAGGGGAAGATGGGGGCCAAAGCCAGCCGAAATTGCGCATAAATGCGGCTAATTGCATTAGGCAACAATGTTGCCAATAAGCATTTGACAGACATCAAAGGAGCCGACAAGTTTTCCCACTCAAATTCGGGCTCAATGCATATTGATGAGCTCTGCTCGGAGCGGGGGCGATAAGCGGCCTAATCCTTTGCTGGAAAGGATAACTGGTGCACTGGGAGAAGGATATATTTATTACTTTCATTTGGGAGTAAAGTATAAAGGAAATAAGTTTATTATTGCCGATTATTAAGGCCCTATAAATGTAGCTTACTTTTTGGCTGCCCATTTTGTGCTTCAAATAATAATGGGAATTCAGGTCTTGTTCCTCTAAAGTATCAGCATTTTCCTCTCTTTTAAATATAGAACTCTTTTTCCTCCTAGTGCACTGACCCGCTGAAAACGCGGACTTTTTATGGCCATCCAGCTCGAAATGGAATAGAATGCATGGCAGATGTGACCTCGGTTGAAATCAGCGGGATCTTTATGCATTTCATTTGTCTAAATCGTGGCAACCTTGGCCGTTCGACTCAACTTACCTCGGCATTTTATGAGCTGGAAGCTGGTTTCGCTTCGTGGCAGCATAAATTATACCGCACACATTCGTTTGGCGGGGGTTTTTCGGGGTTTTTCTGGTGTTTTTTGCCCGCACTCGGCCTTGAGTGCGGGAAAATGCAAACTACCATGTCGAAACAAAGAGCAGCTGCAATCCGGCCAGCGGGAAAATCGAAAGAGCGGGAAAGCTCAAAGATGCAGCAAAGCTGCAGAACCAGCAGCAGCAGCTGCAGCTGCGGCCAAAAACCAACAAGGTCAGTGGTAATCAGAAGGGCAGAGGCCCGGAAAGCTTTGGCAAACTTCAAGTGCAAACTTCAAGTAATCGAAACTCACGCTTTAAATTCCAATTAAATTTCAATTTCGGGCATTACCCAAAGTTATCTAGGAAACTTTCCAAAAGGCGGCCCCGACAAAATACGTACAGAATACTGGTAATCCCAATTTGCATAAATATTTATGCTGATGGCCCTTAAATTGCCAGCCCTCACACCATTTGTGTTAATGCGTCTTAATCTTTAATGAGCCAAGTTTCGCGATTCGCGGTTCGGTTCCTGGTTTCCTGGGTTTTCCCCTTGAATTTTGGGCCTGGGCCCCGAGTGGCAAGCGCGAGTACGTGGAGCCAGCCAGCATGACCTCCGTGGCGGCCAAATGGCTGTGGAAGTGGTTTGTGCCATTGTGCACTACTTTTGGCCGGATAGAAACGAGATGAGATCTAATTATAAAGATAAACTGTTATGCTTCCTGCCAACGCCCGGCCACGCCCGTGTATGTGGCGAGCATTCAAATGGGCCAACAAATCTCCGTTCTGGCAGCCAGATGCCAAGATGCTGGCCAAATAAATTCCAATGTGATTGGAATCTCTAATCGGATACTTGCTTTTTGCAGAAATGTGTTTATTTTGTATTTTCTAAACTGGCATCGCTTTCGGTGCCTCGATTCCTGCATGCTGTATGCAAAGCCCGAGAGTTATTTTTAGGGAAAACTGTCAGTCAATGCAGTCTGTGATAGGCCGTCTCGGCTTACAAATTGGCAGGACTTAACGCCTTTCGTATATTTATTAAAACCACTTCAGAATTTCTCTTGGATTGCAAAATAAATAATAAATAATACGACTTGACTGTGAACTCCTTGCAGGTGGGCTTTAAATAAATCAATGCCCCTGAATTGTCAGATAAGATTGTTCATTTTTTAACTATAAATTTAAGTCAGCGGATCCTTCAAAAGCTTACAAATCTGTGATTAATTAGGTAGGTTTGTGTTAACTGTTATAACTAATTAACCCCTCTAAAAGGTAATGAACATTCTTTACATACATTTGCATGTTCCAAATCATTCTGCAATTTCCCTGAGCACTGCTGAGCTCAATCGAAGTTCGTTTCCCTGAAATTAAATTAAAGTATAATTAAATGGTCCAGAGTGTCCAGTTTAATCCACACCGACCGACTGCCCCTCCGGTCCACGCTCCACCTGCTGACAGCGAAATCCACACAAAAGATAACAAAGCAGCTCGAGCCCGAACCCAAAGCAAAAACCAACTTCCCCTGAGATCTCGCTCCTTATTTTAATTGCTCGACATTTTTCAGCAACTTTTTGTGCTCGCCGAGTGGCACGCACACCCAGAGTGTGGGAATAATATCGAATGCTTTTAGGGGCATTTGCAGCTCGCAGCTTAATCGACTGAGTTAGGAGTTTATTGCATTCCCGACATCTTTCTCCCGCCGCGGCATTTGGGGAAATGGAGCCGGCCACGAAGGTATTTAAGCGCACTGCGTGCTCCGTGCTCCGTGCTCCGTGCCGGGGAACACCACTTCCACCTCGTTTGCGTCTCGCCCGGAGTCGCCGGTCGCCGTTCGCCGGCTGTATAAATGGACTTCCGGACATAAAGCGGATAATGCCGGGACGAACGCCAGACAAAGCGGCACTTCAAATTGTGCTTGAATTTATTGGCCTGCATTTAAATGGCCGGCAATCGCCAACGCCTTGCTGCGACTCAATTCGGACATAAATGCACTCAGCAAAAGAGTGACACGTTTCAAAATACACGAAATGGGAGTGTGTGTTAGTTAATTACTTATAATTAATTACTTATTGAAATGTTCATGCAATTAGTAAAAAAAACAATAATAATTCTTTGACACGAAAACCTAAATTATTTATGTTTGTCTAATGGAAGCACAAAAGCTTCCATTATGAAATCAAATGGTAATCATTTAAAATACCATCACAAGTTATTTTGTTTTTTAGTTAAAAGAATTTGTAGTAAAATTATTTATTTTAATTTAAGAAGATATAAAAAGAGTTTACTTCAAAGTAAAGTTAAAAAAGTACCCAACTTATTTATTAATTTACTTTTCCCAAGATTTTAAAAATAAATTTGACATACTAACCCATTTTGCAAAGCAACTCAAGATTTAAGGGACTATTTTATATATTTATATATATGTATATGTTATTGCATTTATATTGAATTTAAGAGAATACTAAACCAACAAAGCATTGTGGGTAAATTAAAATATACAATTTTTAGAAACAAGCACCAATTTATAAAAAAATTCATTTAAATTGGACGGCGGACAGAAGAAAATGTTGACAAACGAAGAAAAATATTGTTCGGAATATGTTGAGCAACACCTAAGATATACAGATGTTGCAAGGAACACGTTGTGCAGCATGTACGTGCTGTCAACTCAAATGTAGATGTTGCAGAAGCTCATCATATAAGGAAACTATTTTTTTAATAACTCCTATGTTAATACGATTTCACTCAAATTTTTAGTGCACGTCCGCAAAATGGTTTTATTTCATATTCATTTTCCTTAAACTGAAAATCACGTCTATAGCTTAGTTATACGTTTTCATGGCGGAAGTGGGCGTGTCCGAATTCTACAACAAACTTGATTTGCGTGCTACAGATTAGAATATTATTATCTAATTTGGTAACTAAATCAATTCGGCTTGTAACGCTGATCAATAATATATATCATTAAATATTAGTAATATACTATAATAGAATAATAGTATTTCTATTTATATGTCAATTTAATATATATATTATATATATAGATACATATAAATAGAAGTATTTTTATTATATCAAAGTATATTATTAATATTTCCGTTTCTTCGAGTGCACCCAAGTAATCTCTACGCAAACTGCTACGCAGAACGCTCACCGCAAATGTGCGGCAACTGGTAGCTGGCGCTGGCGCTGACGATGCTGCTGTTGAATGCTGTTGTCCTTGACCATCGCATGAATAATTGCGCAGGAGCCGGGGATTGGCCGCCGTTGTCCTTGCGACAATGCGTATAATTAAGCAAACCCGCAAAAATCGCACAATTTATGCAGCAGGCGCAGCATATTAATGGCTGCTTATTGAGACGACAACATGGAATGTAACGAAATTTGCATTAAAACTGATTTATGCATTTGTCGTTGCGGTCGTTATGGCCGTCGTCCTGCTCTGCTTTCGGCATGCTTTCATCCTGCTGATGCTGGTCCTGCGACACAGAGCACATGAGAAATTTGCATAAATTTTCCGCAGCCAAATGGCACTTTTATTATGTACTTCGTTCGGCAGGGCAACAAAGCGGTGTCGTAAAGCCTGAGTTGGGACTTGTTTCGCCAGCTAACACCGAGAAAACGTTTGATTTTAACCACACAGCTGTTTTAAAACATAATTTGATCATCTGGCTTAGTAATTGCTCTGCGAAGTACTGGTATTAACGCTTTTGATTAGCTCCGAAATGGCAAGCAAAAAAAAGGATAATCACAAGATTCTCATTTTTTATACATAAATAATTATATCAGTATCTTTATATACATTTTTAAAATTTTAAAATTTAATATATAACCAATAAAAGCTGAGATTATTATTAAACCTAATTAAAAACAGCTTTTAATGCTTTTGATTAGCCCTCAAAATTGCAACAAAAATGAAGGAGAAACACAAGTATCTCATTATTTCTATATAAATAATAGTATTATATAATAATAATTATATTTGTATCTTTAAATATATATAAGTTAATATATAAATAATAAATGTTCAGATATAATACTAAACCTAATTAAAAACTGCTATTAATGCTTTTGATTAGCTCCAAAAGGGCAACCAAGAGAATTGAGGCCTTTAAAAAACTCAAGTTTCTCATTAATTCTATATACTTAAATTTATTAGCATCTTTACATATCTCTAATTTAATATATAACCAATAACAGTTCAGATTTAATAATAAGCCTAATTAATTAAACGTAGTAAATGAAAAAGGACTTTTTCGACGGGTTTTTCTAATTAATTAAACTATTTATAATCATATCTAATGAATCATTACATTATAACTTTATTCAGAACAATGGGATTAATAAAATGTATTAACTTACATATTATAGGACTGCTTATATTTTTTCCTAATAAAACAAACATAAATTTCCGATTTTTCTCGATAATTGTTGATGACAGGCGACTTAAAAATAATTGTAATATATGTCCGGACAATTAATTCACCGCTGGCGCCATTTAATGGACAATTGGTATGCAAAAAATCCGACCCACACCTGGCCAAAGTAATTTAGCCGCAATTATTTCCACAGAGAAAATGACACCGCAATCACTTTGCAACCCAAGAGCTCGCCATTAAATTCAATTTCCCGGCCAACATTCAGCTTTAATGTGAGCCGAGCTGCCACTTTAGCGGCTATTGAAAACAACACAACGAATGCTTATTTGGCGGTGAAATTAAATTCCTTCCATAATTAGTATTTATTATAATTTCCGCAGCCACTCGCTCACGTGAGCAAGAGCAAGTTTTCGCTGGAGAGAAGCTGCGGGGACTCATTGAATTTTTAATATTTTCGAAATGTAATTAACTCTGGAGCGGAGCGGAGCTGAGCAGCTGGCCTCGGGCAGATTGCTGGAAAAGAGCTGCCAAGTAAGCTCTCATTTCGCTGGACCTTAAACACTGTTTAGGACATTGAAAGCTCGTTGGCTGGCATCAATATTGCATGGACTATGCCATCGATGGCAGCGTAAGAGCCGGGACGGCCCTGTAACCTTGAGTCTTGACCGGAGCACACACGGGGCGTATGATTGTTTTTCCGTGTCAACACAACGTGTCTCTACACCAGCCTTGCTTTCGCCTGAGGTCGTCGCTTTTCCTGCTAGCACTCTATTTTCCCCCATTTTCCGTGTAACCTGTTAATCTGCTGTGCGCTTTCGCATTATGAGTCCTGGCTGTAATGGCGGCTTCATTAGCTTTAAGGCCCATTAAAGCATTCATCTGGGTAATGGAGTGCCTCCACCTCATAAAGCATTCATTGGCCAAACAAAAACGGGTCCAAAAAAGAACTGGAACGTGAAAGCGTGTAGCGAAAGCGTAGAAAAAATCCTGAAAGCACGAAAGCAAATGCAAATTGCAAATTCCAAATTTAATTTCCTTTGCAAACAAAGGGAATCCCATTATATTTGCAGTAAACATGAAATCACTGGAGATTCTGAACATGGCATAAACTGATTAGCTTTCAATCGTAAAACTGAAAAAGGGAGCCGCTAATAGCCTAAGAACTTAAAGCTTTTGGAGGTATATCAGCAGACTCTTCTTGGGAACAGAACACAAATCACTGGCAAGCCTATCGATCAGTCTTCGTCATCTTGGTAGCGATCAAAGGGACCCGTCTGCTTCGGCTGCGGCAGATACCCGAAGTGAGTCCTGAGGAACTCGAGGCTCAAGAACAGCAGGACCGTGTGCGGCAACAGGCGGGCAAAGGCGGGTACTACGCCCTTGTAGAAGGCTGCGGGGCCCTCCTTTGAGGTCTTGATGAACACATCCGCCAGTCCGGAGTATTCCCCGGCACGGGCGTTCATGCGCCGCGTCTTAACCACATCGATTGGCTGCGTAAGAGCTGTGGCCGCCGTGGCCGAGATGATGGAGGCGGTGATATAGGTTCCCATATTCGGCGGCATGCCCAAGTTCAGCAGCACGTCCTTGCTCTGCTCGTAGAAGGCGATCTGGCCCACGGTCATGAACATGCCGCGCACAGCGGTCATCGAGGAGCCATTGTACAGGCTGCGCCAGCCCTCCTCGCGTGTGATGCGCACCAGACCGTCGAGGGCGTGCTTGTAGCTGTCATGGCTCATTAATATATTGACATGAATAAAAATAGCAATAATAATTACTTGCGTCTCTGGTCTAGGGGCAACTTTACATCGTTCTGCAGGCGGACATTGATCAGGTCCGCGGGCGCACCCACATACCCACCGATGCCGCCGGCCACCGCCGCCAGGGCGGTCTTCCGCGGCATGGTACTGGTGTCCATCATGGTGGAGCCCATCTGGTAGATGCCAAAGCGGGCCAGCGTGTAGGTGTACTGGCGCAGCAGGCAGGCCGAGATGCCGCTGTACAAGGCGAGGAAGCCCTGCTCCTTGACTATCTTCTGCGTGGTCGATACCAACGACAGCTTCTCGGCCTGCGTCTGGATGAGCACCTTCATCAGGTCCAGCGGATGGGTGATCACGGAGGCCATCGAGCTGGCCACACCGCCGAAGTACCAGCGTGCAATGCGGCTCTGATTGTAGGACAATAATGCTCCCTTCCTAACCGACATATTTTCCCAACGTAAAATGGATTCAACTTATTACACAAAATTTGGTTTTAGTACTGAAATAATGGAAAGAACTCGGCTGTCGGGCTTATCAACGTGTTATGTCTGATGTTGAAAATGTCTCCGGAATAGGTCGTGAAATTGATAGCTTGGATACTGTGATTCGTTTGAAATTTTGAGACTCACTCTTAGAAATTTAAGCCTACCAATGATACATGTCATATGTAGTAAAAGTTTGGTCTGCCCTCGGACAGATCCTGGGAAAAAATTCCTAAGAGAGTGGTTAATTCTTAAGTGTGCTGTGTGTACTTACACCCAAAAAGTATAGTAAGGGGATGGCAACGAGTGCTCCACCGACAATTAGAAAGTCTAGTACCCTTTGCTTCAATTCATCGGTTTGAGTATTAAAGTAAAAATACGCGGGAACAGCAGCCACAATAAGAAACAAATTGAACAAAAGGATAAGGAGTACGGCCTTGGGTGCGCTTCTAACAGGTTTATCCTCGTCAAGGGATACCTCTTCGCTGCCTGTAATAATTAGCCATAAGGCAGTGTTAGTTCCTCTTGGCCTCCGCACTCACCTGACTCAATGTGGATGGCGGTAGCTGGCAGCTTCTCAATGACTTGATAGTCCTCGCCTTTATCAGGTTTCGCCTGCATCTTCTGTTTCATTTCCAGAGCCATTTTGGGAAGGTAACTGGGGTTATACTGTATATGACGTTTAGTTCAGTACTGACATTGATACTTGGTTGATAAATTCCTACAAAAAATACAAGCTTTATCATATCTAAGGAAAAAGAAGTGGCTCTTACTAGTTTTATTTATCTGAATATAATATATCTTTTATAAAAAAAACTCCTAACTAAACCGGACTCCAAATCTCTTTGTCTTTAAATTCAAGGCAGCAATGCCTTTTTATAAATGCATGGAAATACTTGCGGCTCAATCGTTTTCTTGTCACATTATTCACACCTGATTAGCCAAAAACTGCTGCCGGCCGGAAGTGCCGAGGAGCAACCAAAGCACAAAGGGAAACAAAATGAACTCGGCACGCAACAACAAAAGCCTCAGAAACACGCCTCAATCACGCACCTTTGATTATGCTAATGGATCCGAAGAACCACTGTTGTTTCATAAATATTTTGACAGCTCAGGCACCGGAAACGGACGCTTGAAATTGTCCGCAAGTGCCTGTATTTTAATTGGTCATTTGGTTTTGACAGCTGGCAGCCGGCAGCCGGCAGCACTGCCCAGCCCGACAGGCGACCGCTCTTTAAACAGAATCCAGCAGGGGGCTAGCACCGAAGGGCTATTAAATGTATAAGCCTGGGAGGGGCTGTAAGCCTGGCCGAAACACATAAAATCCATTGGCACGTCATAAAAGTTGAGCCAACGTTGGAGGAATTTGTTGGAAACCAACGATGGATATTTTTCAGAGTGCATCCGTGAGTTATTGCCTCAAAATCAAAATATACATTTTATGGGTATATTTTGGTCAAAAATAAAATGCATTTAGATTTCGCAGGCTGTTAGAGGACGGGAGGGCTGAAGCGGATAAATAATTTGGCTTCGGTTCGTTGACCAGGCAAATTGAATGCTGTTTTCGGCTATTTTCTGCTTTTGGGCCCAGTTTAGGCCAGAATTCAGCCAGGTTGGCAATGAAATCACCGCTGATGGATGGGATTTTAATTCCGGTGCAGATGTCAGCGACTGCAAACACATTTATTTACCAAATTTCAGCCAAATTGTCGCATTGCGTTTCATTTGCTTATTTTTCATGTAATTCTATTTTGCGGTTCGCCTAACTGAAATGCCAGTTCACGTTTATTATTTTACCATAATTGGTTTTAGCTGCCAAAATACCTAAAGTGGAATTATCGACTGGCAGCTGCTGCTGCCGGTGCCCCGCCCAAGTGAAAGTTAGTTAACACAGAACTTTTAAATGCTCGAAATCTTCATAAACTTGATTTTATTTGGGGCCAACTCGGAAGGAGTTGAGCGTCGCTTCAGTTTAGAAGTTGGCTAGTTAGCCAGTTAGTTGGCCAGTTCATTTGTTGCTGCAGCACTGGGCCTTGGGTCCAGTCTTGCACACGCACTGGCAGTCCTTGCAGCAGGCACAATTGTCTCCGCACTTCTGGCTCGAACACTGGCAGTCTGAGAATGGAACGGAGAACGGAGAGGCTTGTCAATTAGTCGACTTGCTGCTGTTCCGGATCACTTACTAGTTCCACAACCCTTGCAACCCATCTTGTTCAGTATGTATATCCCTTGGACTTGTGTGACTTCGTTAAGACTTGCTGGCTCGTTGGCTATTCAACTGTTGACCCATCGCAGTGGCTGCTCTGCCCATTTATACCAATTCAGATGGCCTCGGGCGAGTGCAAAATTGCACAAATCGAAAACAAATTTGTTGGCTTGACCCGGCTTATCGCCGCGCCGTGTGCAAGCCTCCGGCGAGTGCCTCGCAATTTATCAGACGCTGGGCCTACTTTTTGCGCACGCCTTCTGGCTTGCGAGACTCGCTGCACACGCCGCGTATACGTACTGTCTTTATCTTCTACGTTGCGTATACGTACTGCCTTTATCTGCTACGTTGCGTATACGCAGCGCGGGCAAGGCATGACTCACGTGCCAGCCCAAAAGCACTCAATATCTATTTTCCTATGTCTATATTTGAACTTTCTTAATGGTCTCAACCTGTTGGAAAGAAAAGGCCATAAAACAAATCATAAATTCATATTTTGACCTTTTTTCAAGCAAAAGCATACCAAATCAGTTTATGAAAATGCTTTGTGTTCATATGTAGACAGTTAAGAATTTAGAGATGTATAATCTAGAGAAAATTTCTACGTAGGCAGCCCATTAAAGCCATTATAGTTTGTTTTAGCCTCTTCGGACATTATAATGATATTAGCTAAACTAAGTAGGCAGCTCGTTAAAACTATTATAGTTTGTTTTGGCCTATTTGAATCACAAGGCATTATAATGTTATTAGTTAAACGGGTTATCTAGTTATTGTATTGCCAAAAATCAAATTGTAGAAAAGTAAAGGAACCTATAGCATTTGCATTGTATTTATATGTCAAACTTTATATAGATCCACTCAGCCTTTAGTATTTCCTAGAAATTTTAAGAACATAGACATTATTTTACTTTGAATTACCACGACTCGGTTTAAAAGGCTGATTCATTTTCGTGTATTATGTCATTATAATCACAAATTCTCCGAGTATTATTAGACGCCAATTTTATGTGTAAAGTGTAATTTCGTTTACGCTCATCTGTAGCCTATTTCAGGGCTCTCTTACAAATCCCTCAAGCCGCAAAACCAATCATATTTTCCCCTATATATTATTGCATACTTTTCGAATGGGCTAAAATGCCATAAATACTTGTAATAAAATGCCTTGTTTATTCGCAGACACACTCGCAGCGAGTGTCGGGAAATACTAATTCGATTAACATACATAAATATAGACACAATGGTGCGCATATTGCTAGCATCACATAAACGTAACAATGACATATACTAGGGCACAAAATTCATGATGGTGACGCCAAACTAAAACGCTTCGCTCGATTGGAGCAACCTCAACTAGTTAGTCAGCTAGTTAGTTAGCTTGGTTGGTTAGTTAGTCCTTCAGCTCGGCAGCGGTATTGACGAACCCGGCCGTCTGGGTCAGCTGCAGCTGGGCCTTCTCCTCGGCCTCCTGGGCCTTCTGCTCGGGCGACTTGGCCCACTCCTGCAACTCGCCGGAGCAGTAGAACCAGTAGATGACGCACCCAATCAGGTAGATGCCCGCCGAAATGAAGAAGATGATGCGCCACTCCTGGCTGGTCTGCTCTACCACCACGTAGCCGGTGAGCAGTGGACTGACGATGCCCGGAATGGTGGCGAACGTGTTGCCGATGCCCATCAGCACACTGGCATGCTGGGGCGCAATATCCAGGTGATTGACCCTGCAAGTGGAACATAAAGAGTCCGAATGAATGCCACTTCTTGTCGGAGCTAACCCTCCCGCTTCACACTTACGCAAATCCGGACCAGGCGAAGGCGCCCAGACCCACGGCAATGGTTAGGCAGACCACCGACCAGGTGGGGTCCAGCAGATAGGCCGTCAGCATCATGAACACCGTTTGGGCCAAGAAGGCGCCGCAGTTGAAGTTGCGCCTCACCTGGGTGGTCGTCCAGATGCCCTTCACCTGCAGCCAATCGGCCAAATAGCCGGATACGGCCAGGAGAATGCCCATGGCCAGGTAGGGCACGGCCGACAGGATGCCCGTTTTGCCCAGGTCAAAGTTGAGCGTATCTGCAATGGCAATGGCAATGGCAAGGATATAGCTTATTTACGGTGCATGCACAGCAATCACAGGATGTGAACCCACCCTTGAGGAAGCTGGGCAGCTGGGTGAGCAGGGTGTAGAAGCCCCAGTTCTCCGAGAAGTGCGAGGCCATGATGGCGTAAAAGGCCATCGACGTGAAGATGGACTTCCAGGGGTGCTTGATGTGCTTGGTGCCCACATACCCGATGGTCTTCTGTATGTACTCGCACTCCTCCTTCGAGCAGAAGCGGTCCAGCTCGGGCCCGGCCCTCACAAAGATCAGCCAGATGATGTACCAAGCCACGCCTATGGCTCCAAACACATAGAACACGCTCTGCCAGCCGTATTTGGTGGCCAGAAATCCGGAGCACGGCATCGCCACCACCGTTCCCGCGTAGTTCCCAGCGAAGGCGATCGAGGCCATGCGGGATCTCTCCAGCGGCGGTGACCAGCGGGCCCACACCGCGTGGATGCCCGGGAAGGTGACGCCCTCGAAGAAGCCCTCGATGATGCGGACGGCCAGGAACATCTCCAGGCTGTGCGTGGCCGCCAGGGGAGTGAGCAGGGTCAGGATGGCAGTGCTGCCGATTCCAGTGCCGAATACCTAAGAAGGGGAGGGAATTGGATATTTAATAAATGCTTTTAAGGGTTACATTTCATGGGGTTTATTTTTCTATATTATTAAATTAATAATTTTTGATTTATTTCGATTTTTATGACCCCTATTTTAATAACTTATCCTTTTTTTATCATTGAACGAGCTTATACAAGTGCTTATAAAAAGATTTAATCACGTTTCCCAACTTTTTTATCTATAATTAAATTATACTTAAATAGGTTATGGTTGTCTGAATCATAAATCTAATAACTTCCATTTGATGAAATTAATGTTAAATCATTTTTTCATTTTAAAAGCATTTATTAGCATATAATTAGTTAATTAATAGTAACTTAATAGACAAATAAACTGCGAACTTTTTATGTGACCATTCTGAAGCCTAAAAGTGTGAAAAAGTTCACTCATTTGATTGCCTACTGTAATTTAAAAGCAATTATTATTGATAATTACGGCGATTAATAACTCCCCAGACACAATACACAAACCCGTTTTAATATGCATATCGCATACAATAAGCTTGACTACAAACAAATACCTTTACCTCCCTCATAAAGTGCTCTTAATATTTTTATAAAATTAAAAATATTTCCAAGAATACTCACAATGTTGCCGCCGATCCGGGTGCCAATGTAGCCGCCAAGGAACTGGGTCAGGATGTAGCCGTAGAAGAAGGAGCTTAGGATCAGACCCTTCTGCTTGGAGTCCCAGGGGAAGTCCTGCTCGTAGGATATGTTGCCATCGCCGTCCACCACCGTGCGGTTCTCGGTCATGGCCACAATGGCCACCGACAGGTTCACCCGGAGAGAGTACACATTGAAGAAGCCGAAGAAGGCGAGGAGCACCACAATGTAGCGCTGCTTGCGCCAGAAGCGCCAGGTGAGCGGCTCGCTCTCCGTGACTTCGTTGCTGAGAAATTGGGCAAAATTGGTTAGGAGAAGGTGGAGGAGAAGGGAGCCATGCAAATGAGGAGCCCCAGGGGTTCACTTTCCCTTTCGGTTGACCAGCATCTGCTGCAGGCAGTCACCAGCAACCAGACTCTGTTTCTTTTTATTTTGACTCTTGAAACCCGTTTTGGAGCAGTTTTCTTATCGACTGGTTTGTTCAACCCAGTCTATTAGCTTGGCCAGCTACTCAGATGCATACAGTGGCCTTAGCAGGGTTTTATTAAATGTTTATAAATAATATTTGGAATAATTAATCAAGCTAATAATAATTTCTAGCATTGTACTCTTATTTATGCTTGAGAAATCGCATTAACTTCATCGGTTTGTTTTGTCTAGTTGTTATTATTTCTAAACAGTCTACAAATCTGTTTTTAAATCAAGCAAATGCCACTGTATAAACTTCTGAATTGAATACTATTCAGGTATGCGGAAACCATTAGAAATAAAGTAGATTGCAGCGGCTTGCCTTGGGGAAAGTACTCACTTGTTGTGGTGGCCCACCTGCTCCAGGTGCTTGCCATTCTTCGGAGACTCCAGATCAGTCATTGCGCCAGCCGATCAATGTGAACCTGCAAATGCATTAAGCCAACCAATTTGTTTATACAATATAGAGGAGGGAGTCTTATGTGCGTGCTGGCGATTCATTAAACTCCCACTTAGGCCCCTTGATGATGGGGCTCTCCCTAACAAAAGGCGTGTTATAATTTCGCTATTCGTTAGATCGCGCCCATGCAGGGGCTATATATAGCCCGGGGATCGGTTGCGTGCCGAGCCGCGTAATTGGCATTGACACTGAGCGAAGAGCAAACATTTTGCTAAGCAATTTGTGTGGGTTACTAAGGCGGAAACATAATACGACAAGCGACAGAGGGACAGAGATTTGGGGCTCTGGAAGAACGATCTCCAGGCATCTTAACTCAATTATCCGTTTAACTTATTAAGCGAATGGTCCGCCAATTGTGTGGCACGCGAAATCCGGCAGAGAACCTATATAGCACTCGCACTCGCACTCTGGATGGATGGATGTCATAATCAAATAATTGTCTGCCCGAGTTGATTCGCTTTGATTTGCAAATTGCATGAATTTTCGGCAGTGCCAGCCAACACGCGCTGGCTGCCTGTGAATGCCATTAAAAAATTGAAGCAATTGCAGAGGCAGCCCACACGCACGTGTGGGAATCAGCGAAAGTACTCATGACACTCAGTACTAGGTACTGGGTAATCGACACTTCAGGGTACAAATAGATATCAGAGCGGGGCTTATCATTATGGTTTTATGACTACTACCGCTCAATTGATTATATTTACCCCCCATAAACGGAATAAAGCAAAGAAAATTGCTCCCCGAAATTGTGGAAAACTATCAAACATTTCCACAATCGACTATCGTAAAATAATTTACTGCTCGCATTAATAAAAATAAATATATAAAGAAACTAATTGCTATTTAATGAGTCTCTCGTTTATGGCCATCGTTAAATGTTATATATAGCCTGGTCTTATCCTTTTATTGTCCTATGCTTATCTGCAAAAATATCATACTTTTTGCCTGAAAAAAACACCAAGAAATGCGCGTCGCTGAGATTTTTATTTTATGAAGTGCCATTTGGGGTATCGTAAATTCCCTGCCTCAGGTGATGGAGCAACCCCTTCGACAGCTCCAGAAAAAAACAGAAAAACCTGTTGCCTCTGATAAGTAGCGCGTTGCGGCAAAAATATTTACCTTTTTGCTTAAAAATAAGCCAAACCCGAAGGCGGTACCTGGCTTACACGTGATTAGTTATGGCTCTGGACCGCCGTAACAAGTACTATAAAAATGCACTAATTATTCGACCAAAAACATTTTAAAATGTGTTCTACATACAAATTGGCAGACGCAGCTGGAGCCCAACCGTGAGGCGGCAAATCGCTTTAATTAAAACTTCAGCGAAGGCAGTTGAGCAAACAGCGGCCCGAGTTCAATAAACACCAGCACATGTGAACGAAAGCACTTTTTGGAGTATGTAGATTTCTCCGTTAACTTGGCCCAAAACTTAGCCCGAAATAAAAGCCAAAAACGCACCGATGAAAGTTGAAAACACGTCTTGCAACTGGAATCCTCTCCCAGCCTGGATCGATCCGTTCGACTGCACTGCTTGCCGCTAGGTGTGGGCGTGTGGGCAGGTGTGAAGTCGCCGGTAGCTGGCTGCGGACTGATCCCTCCATCTGCCGGCAGTCAGCAGCTCAGCTCGGCAGAGGCAGTGCGAGAGCCGGGATTTCCATCCCGCTCATCGCTCAGTTAACTTCAATTGAGGCACTGGCCCGGGAGCCATAAAGGCAGTCGGAGCGCCGAAAGAGGCAGGAACGTGGCCGAACCTTGACGTGATTAGGACGCCGGCACTGATACGGATCGGCATAAAGCTTATCGTTTGATTAGGCGGAATATGTGGCGCTTGTAAAGATAAATTCTTTCGGCAATTCGAGCGGCCAGCAGTGTTTTTGTGCGCACAGCCAGCATTTGCTGATACTAAATTGAATCTGCGAGATTTGCCGCTAATTTCAGTAGCTACTTTTAGCACGGGAGCGAGGCAGGGGAAAGTGAACAGGTTCAGGGTTGGGTTGGGTACCTTAAGGTTAAGTGAATGTGAATGTATAAAGTGAGCTTACAAGTAAATCATGAAGCTGGCTTGCACATATAGCTAGCTGTCTTAGAAGAGAGCCGCCTCTCCCTCTTCAGTATTCGAAGCTGATCAACTTTAATCTTCAGCGTGAATACCACCAGTTTTTATTTGGACCCAGTTGGGTCTCCTTGTGAGGCTGGAAAGATGTTCTATGTCTTGATAATTATTACTTTATTTATTCATTTATAAGTAAAAAACATTTTGACTTATAATAAACCCTTGTAAGGTATTTAAAAAGGTGAATATCTGATAACATTTTCCAAAAGGTTAAACTCACTATTCATTCTCTCTTCCATAATCTAAATTTAACCTTGTTTTTGTTCCAAAATTTCTCATAATAATTAATCATTAATGTCTAAAGTATTTTTGCGAAAACACGCACCTAATTGGATTAGCACATGTAATTGATTTTATTAGGCAGTTGTAGTGGCTTTTATTAAATTAGTAAACAAAATTGGTTTTATTGGCCGTTTACTACAGAGCCACAGATACGTGATCAAAGTAGTCAACGTATTTAATGAATAAGCAATTAAATGTTAAGGACTCAAAGTAAAATATATTTTATATCAATATTCCCATCCATTTTTATATACTATTGAGTAAACAAATCGATGCCAAGAAGAAATTAGCGCACCACAAAAATTAACAAAGATCGGACACGACTGCTCTGCGGCTTTGCGTCTTAACTAATGTCATCTATTTTCATTGGCTAGTGCGAATTATTGTGGTAATTGCCTGCAAACAAACAGATTGCATAAATATCCAGTTCGAGGCGGTTTCCTATATATTTTAAGATCAGCGCTTGATATGATTTGCGTGTGGCCACTAATTAGCGGAGCCTTATCGCCGCCACACTTGAAGATATTCGCACAGGTGACTCTGGGCTGTAGCTTAACAGCGGCAGCAGTCCGCTTAACAGAGCTGCGTTAACAGAGTGTACATAGCGCATACGCCTCGTTGGCTCGCTATAATTGCCTTCATTTGTTTGCAATATTTTGTGATATTTAACAAATTTATTCTGCAAAAAAAATACTACAACGTATTTGATACAAAAAAGGATGCACTGGAATTTTACATTTAATGTTTTTTCTATTGTTTCTTTTAAAAATAATTCTATAAATTTGAATTTTTTTTGGGTTGTTCTTGTGCTATCAAAAAAATGAATTAGGGTTTTTAAATAGTTATTAAAACGAACTCAAAATTATTTTCTAGGCTCAACACATTATCTGTTGAAATTAGGAACCCAAGATCTGTAGAGATCAAGTGGCAGAGATACATTTTCAAGCCCAAAGCAATCGAGATTATTTAGAATAAAAGGCTATAAGTTTTCTATATTTTTATATAAACAAACTAGAGCTTCAACGTAAAAAAGACGGTTTCCCCCCACATAGACGTTAAATGGAATATTTTCTTTGCGTGTATCATCGGAATACTTAAAAAAATATTTCAAATTGCCGTTATGCCTTCTGTTTTCCGCTTTTTTCGGCCATGGACAAGTATCATAAACAATTGGCGCAGTCACACGTGCTGCAGAACAAATAAACAGAAAGTGCGGCGGCTCAATTTACATGCAGCGAGCAGCGGGTAGCGGGCAGCTGTCGAGCACGTGACAAAAACATTGCAACATCCCGGCATCAGGAAAATTGGCCAAACAAAAGCAATAGCAAGCCGAAATGGAGCAGACAGCAACATGTGGACACGGTGGGTTAAAAACGGGAAGAAAATAACCAGAATTGATTGCTCCCCGAAGGAACAATGTGTGTGCAGTGCAATTAATTGATTTTTGGGTTAGCCAAACCGCACTTGCCCCGAGCGTTAAATTCACACCTCACTGCAAAACGAACGATAGCGGACCAGTGGCCCAGTCGTGTTCTCATGCGTTTCGGGCTTGGGACCGGATGGGTTTGTCAAATAGAGCGGGGAGGGGGGCGATTTGAGCAAAACAAAATGTTAACAAATCGGGTCTCCAAATAAAATCCCCATTAAATGCCCCATTGGTCCGCCGAGCGAGCTCATTCTGGCCAGAAATGCAGACCAGCAGCCAGCAGCCAGGAGCCAGGCGTCGAGTTTTCACCTCGACGAGAGAGCTTTGCATTCGGTTCTCCGGCGGCTTCATTGTTAGTGCTCACTGCTCGCTGCTCGCTGCCAAATTGCATTTTAATTGTGCGCTCAAAGCAAACGCAGCTAAGTGCAAACAATTTCAGCTGAATGCGCGACAAACAAACCCAGAAAATTGCTCGCAATGCTTTAAGCGGATTTTTCAGCTTTATCCGCGTAATTTTCATTCGAATTCGGTGCACCTTCAAGCCGAAAAAATACAAAAAAGGAGCAGGATAAGCTGAGAGAATAAACGAAAAGCGTTCCAATGCAAATTTGTCTTTTGACTTTGACTACGTGAGCCTTTAATGGTTTTCTGCTAGTAACTTTAGCACAAAACTCGAAACTTTTCAACTTCCTGTGCCTGTGCCAGAGCCAGGGCCAGGGCCAGGGCCAGGGCAGTCCCCTTTGATTTCGAGTTGACAAAAGTTTCAGCGAGTTGAGCGCATATTACAAAAGCCCCTGCAAGCTCCTTGCCCTGCTCCTTGAACAGATGAAGGAGGAGCAGCTACAGCTACAGCTACAGCAGCTCACTATTCCCGGAGACTGGATCTGGGGTGTCTTGTGCCGTTGCGCTTTTTCCCTACTTGAAATGCAGCAGTTGTGAGCGAAGTAAAAGCACAAGTCCTAAACCTCTTCGATCCCCAGTCGCCCGGCCAGTTGGACGTTTCATTTCCATTCCATTTGGACACACGTAATTCCCCGAAGGTTAACGCAATTCCAGCTCTCTGGCGGAGCTGTTTAAATATTTTAGCTGGCTTCGCAGTCGAACTTTGCCTAATTGCCAGCCAGATAGCGCTGTGAAATAGGCAAGGCCCGAAAGAGGTCACAAGTCACGGCTTCTTAATCTACTAGATGGCTTTTTGTATAATTCGCTGCTCAGTTATGGACATTAATTACCATTAATGATAGATAAGGCATAGTTTAAGACCCTTTCCATCTTTACTAAATGCCAAACACCTTTCTCAACAATCTTCGAAGAGTTTTAACAAATTTAAACTAGTTTAAGAGAGAAAAGGTGTGGGAAGTGAAGAATAATCCATATTTTACATGCCAGAATGTTAGGACTTCGGCAAAGACCAGAGGTCAAGCTCACTTGGAATCGCTCTATTCCATGCACACATGTTTTAATGTCATTTGATGTGTCCGCGGGCTGAAAGCTTTTTAATGACCATAATTCCGCTGCAGCAGCAGCCACTACGGCACGGGAGACACGCATCCTGGGTCAAGGATGCACTGCACATGAGTGGGATATATAGCCGGCGTATATAGCTGGGGCAAAGACAGGCTAACCTTGCGCATAATTAAGCTACGAGTACGCAGCAACCGCAGAAGGAATAGCAGCCACGGCAGCAGAGACATCCGCATGGTTAATCATACGCCACGTTGGCTTTGAAGACTCTGAAAAATTTATTCAGCAGCAGCCGAAAAGCCTTTTAGCCTTTCAGCACTAACAAGCAGGCAGGCAGGCGCAACAACAATGGCAAATATTGTGACAATGGCGAAAACAAAAAGGATTGGCGGTGCGGACTGAGCTGGAAGCCAACTGGGGGTAGGTTTCACAGGGTACCAGAGAGCTCCCGCTTGTGTAAATATAGAATTTTATAATAACAAAGCACGTCGCAGGTGCAATTAGTGTGCAAATAAGCGTTTATTTGCCTTGCCAGACAGACAGAACGACAGCCAGGGACTGGAAGCCACAGGGTCGAAGGAGCAGAGCGAATCGGCAGGGGGCAAGATAACTGACCTCGTTTGCACCCCCTACGAAATTAGAATTCAATTCAGTTCAAGCAGCTTCGCCGCCAAGGGAGCCATATTCAAGAAAATTGGCCAAGATTATGTCAAGTGAAATTGTGCTGGCCCATAAATCAAGCAAGCAACGCTTACACCACGACCACAGGCAGCATCCTTTGCAACTTGCAGCTGCATCTCGGCTGGCTCAGATCGCCCAGCTTGCTCAGAGGCGGCTAAACAACATTACTCAAGGCACCGGAGGACACGAGAACATGCAACACATCCAACACACTCGCCACACGGGGACACGCAGGACGACAAGCAAGAAAACTAAACCCTGACCAGTCGGGGACTTTGCTAGTTGCTCGCATGCAAAGTGCCCTGGCACTGGCACACTCCAGTCCACACACACACACACTCAGTCACTCACTAGTCCTGAAACACATACCTACACACTCGCTCACTAGCAGACTCAATTGACTGCGAGATGGCAACAACATTTTTATTCTCTCAGAACCCCTTTGCCTGCCTCTTAAAGAGTCCTGTGCTCTCCTACACTAAAAGAAGCAAGTAAGACACTTGTTACCCTGGAATTTCAATATAATCGCTGGGGATTTCCCAATATCTAGAAAAGATGACCAAAAGTATCCCATAAAATGTGAACTACTTTTTGTAGCCTGCTTTTAAACGTCTTTTGAGTTAATATCAAACAGACACTCCCCTGGAATTTGTTATGTGTAGATACCTTTGTAAAGATAAACTTCACTTTTAAAAGATTTTCTATTTTTACAGTTACAACAAAATCAAGATATTTTCCCTCAGTATCCTCACAGAGACCACCGGGGGCCACAACCTGTCCTGTTCCGCCCCTGTGTTACCTCCTTGCCCCGGTGCCCCGCCCACCTGTGTGACAGTTGGCAGCTGCCTAAAAACTTGCCGAGAAAATTCCAGTGCCCTGGGATCTGATGGCAATCGCAGCAATTTGGCCAGCCTGCCATTCTGGCCAAATGGAAATTAAAATGTTTTTAACTCGGCTGTGGGAAATTGATTGCTGAAGCCGGCCAGAGTCGCCCACTGGCCAAGTAAATATATATATGGACATGCGAGTAAATGCGGTTAGCAGCCCTTTTTCATCTCCGATTTTCTGCGGTTGATGAACAACTTCCCCTGCGGCCCAGAGCAGAGTGTGCAAAAATGTTATTAGCGCTTAATTAGTGCTCAACTTTGCCATCACAGATACTCGACTCGACCACAAAGGTGCTCTCCGGGCTGAACTTTCCCTGCAGCTTTGTGGCAAAGTTTTAATAATTCTCGGCTAAAATGAATTAATGCGTTTCAGCATCACCAGCACCAGAAGGACGCGGTCGAGGAGCGGATGAGCCGGGCTGAGATGCGATGAGCCGGGCTTATAACAGGCACCGAGAAATGTAACAAAACCCAGAGCATAGGATGCAGAAAAAAAAATTAGGAAAAAGAAACCTTGCTACACTGGACACAAGAGTGGATGGAAAACAAATTCATTAAACATTCAGGATGTCGCTTCTGGGACGGAAGGGAGAACGGAGTGTACAATTGTCGGATCCTGAAAGGGGTCAACAAACCTGGCAGTTAGACAGAATATTTCCAGGCCCGAAGTTCATGCATTTCTCATGCGTGGGAGGAAGTGGACGAGATCCCGGAGCGATGCCACTCAATGGCCGCCTCCTCTAACAACTTGCAGCCTTGCAGCACATCAATCATACGCACTGTGGCCCCCTAAATTCATGTAATGCCGCGAATGCCGCCAGACCCTGTTCATTTAATTAAACAAAAATATGGCGCACGCGCTTGCATGTTAATTAAATTGGCCCAAAAGGCAGGGAGCCCGAAAAGAGAGCCACGCATCCGCGTCAATTTATCGCATGTGCACATGGGGCTATCAACGAAATTTTAATGGACTTCTGCCACGGGCTATGACGGGCCTTTACGAGCGCATTACAAGGCTTTATGGTGCAGTGCCACATCAGCTGTCTGCCATCAAAACATCGAAGCATCGGAGCATTGACAGCGAACGACTCAATTCCGAGTGCGCCACTTAACGCTTAATTAAATTGCATTTCTCACTAGATCCAAATTGAATTCGGAAAGTAAATGAATCCGTATTCAATGCCCTCAATTTATGCTCACAACCACCCCCGGCCGTCGCCCGCCTTTATTTACAGCTGACCCCTTCTCTCCTCTGGCCCAGGCCGGCGCCACACAAATATCTAATTTATGGACAGCCTCCGCCACCGCCACGATCCCGGGGTCCCTGTAAAGGTGAGCGAGCTATAAATGGAAGCAAGCCAGACGTCGCACAGCAAGCATCCTGTTTGCATGCACAGCCACACCCACTGCCACACTCCTCCTCGAACAGGTGCACAAACACTCACGTCCTTCGTCCTTACAGGACTCGTGTGCTATTTAAAGCGAATATATCGCATCTGGCGTTACGCCTCAATAAGTTTTCAATGAACACTTTGAAACTATTTTTATAGCGTTTAACGTTTACACCTATGCAAATCAATGTGGGGCTGATTTACAAGCTCGAATTTGCAGCAGGAGTGTGTGTACTTGAGGGGATTCCATGATCTGTGCTCGTTTGAATTTTAAAGCTTAGGGAATGCTAAGATGAGGCTTGAAGGTGGGGCCAGGCAGCTGTAATATTTCAAGATTTTCTCCTGTTCGGCTTGTAAGCTCAAGGAATATATATTTGTATTGCGTTGGGCAAGGCTCAGTTTGCCAAATAAATTCATTTGAATACTTTGAATAAAGTACATTTACATGTAACCTAGAGTACTCAAAGGCCGGCTACTCCTATAAGGGTTTTTGTTTTTACAAGTAGCGATTCCCTTAGTTTATATTTATTTAAAACAATTTCCCTAGCCTTGTTTATTAAAAAGACTTCAGTGACTCTCAGAAAAGGATAAAAACGGTTAGATATAAAACTCCATCAGTTTTTCCAATTTAGTGAGCTCTAATTAAGGATTCAGGGCACTTAAAGCCTAAACCAAAACCCTAAACGAAAAATGTTTCAAATGCGTGTCTTAATAAAGCAACATAAACATTGCGTATACGCCGCAGTGTCCTTCCGCTCTCATTCAATCTATCTCTCGCTCCGACTCTCTTTACCTGCTCTTTAGCTCTCTCTTCGCTGCCCCCAAGTTCCGCATTATCCGCTCATGCGCCCTGGAAAGGACTTTCTCCGCTGCGGATAAGCGTGCAGCACGTGTTTTTGTTTACCTTCCGCATTGTTGTGCCCAGCGCTTCCGCCTGGACGTCACCGACTTGCCACCGCCAATGGAGTGGAGTAACCCAGTTTGGTGCAGGGCGCGTGGCATGGTACGGCAGCTCCTGTGGCTCAGCTCAAGTGGCTCGTCCTCTGGCTGTTATTTTTGGGGTGCCAGCAGGACTGCGAAGTTCGCATTCACATTTGTGCTGAGCACCCTTGAGCAGTTGCAGCACTTGGCCGGCAAGACCTGGTCCAAGTCCAATCCCGCTGTCAGGCGCACATCGCCATCCGCACACTGACACTTGCACTCCGCTCCTCTTGGGGCAGCCAAGTGGGCGAAATTTGGGTAAATAATGCATGAGCATCGCACGACGTGGAAGAATGGATTTGCATAATTCACTTCAGATTTGTTCGCTGACCCAACTCCTGGCAACTGCTGACAAATGCAGTTTGTTCGGTATTCCGAGAAATCTTCAGGGGAAATCGTACATTTCTCAAGGTCGCGAAGAGCTCAATTGCAGGTTCCCTAAGGCTTTCCTGCGTGGAGATCCTAAATATATGAGGCACCTCAAATACTTAAACAATATTTAACAAAAATAATCCAGGGAATAGTATCAGTATTATTTATGTACTATTTATATTAAAGAACTACTCAGTGGTCGATCAGCATCGCTGATAAGGAAGAGGCTGCTCTCTTCAGAACCCGTTGGGTATCCAACTTTATATTTAAAGTTTGATGACTTCAAGCTGTACTGAAATCTATAAATATTTAAGTGCAAACTTGTTCATAAAAATATGCTGAGCCAATATAAATAACAAGTTGAGTTGAGTAAGTCAGTTCGTTATTTCCTGTATTATGAAAGGCATTAAATTTTCGCTGCTCCTTTCAGCGGGCATAAAGACAGCTGCTCAGCTTGAAATGGGTTAGAAGGAGGACTCAGTGAAAACTTAATTATCTAGCAACGACCATAAATGTTTTTACTGTCCCAGCCCCTACCTGGCACTCCTCGTGTGTGCAGTGCCGCCTTCGGCGTTTGCACAGAAAGCATAAAATTTATTGGTTGTGAAATTTACAAAGAGGAAAAAATAAAATGAAAATGAAAACGATTTCAGTCAGGGCAAAATTATTGCAAGTTTGCATGCATTATGCCCTCTCGAGTTGCAGTGGTTGTGAGTGGCTGTGGCTGTGTCTGTGTCTGGGCTGTTGGTTTTAAAAGTATCCTGGTGGTATCCTGCTGGGACTGCCGTTGCTTTATGATTATGCATAATCCGCACCTGGTGCTAGAAGGCGAACCGAAGGAGCGAGCGCCTTCGGAGCGGCTGTCTCATGTGGAAAATACATTTTCATCCTATGCAATTTGGCGCATGTTTTCCCAGCTCTCGTTGTGGTTTGCCGAGGCTCTCGATTCCCGTTGTGTTGACACAATTCAAATGCAGGACGGCACTCGCCCTGTAATTACGGGAGAGCGGTCAGTCGATTTTGCCGCAACTCTATTATTCCTGCTCCACATGGAAAAAGTCGAAAATAAATGGGGAAACATGGGTTGACGAGAGGCTGGCTGGCTGACCAAAATGAATATAAATATATACGCTAACCGAAATTGAAACACGACCCGGAGGAGGGTGATCTGCATTTAACTTTTGCTGCTGCCCCGGAATTTAATGAATGAACCTGCTTAATTATTCCATTTCAGGC
Source organism: Drosophila pectinifera (assembly GCA_008042775.1). Classification (NCBI taxonomy): domain Eukaryota; kingdom Metazoa; phylum Arthropoda; class Insecta; order Diptera; family Drosophilidae; genus Drosophila; species Drosophila pectinifera. The sequence continues at coordinate 5,005 of VNKC01004379.1, read as the reverse complement.
GGGCTTATTTTCGACACGCGCGTTTTTACGCGCCAATTGAAATTTTTAATAGGAAAATGCGTGGGCGCGTCCACAATCCGCACTCGACTGTGCGCAGAGATGAGCTCTCCTGGGGCTCGAGCCGCGTCTCTTTGTGGCATTCTAATTACAAACCGCGCTGCTGCTGCCATGGTTAGCGGAACCGGGGCGGGAACGGGTGGGGCGGCAAGCTAATGAAATTAAAAAAGTCCACAAATAGAATTATAATAAAATAGAGTTGCCCCGAAGAGCTGAATGTGAGAGGGAAATGTACGGAAATGCTCTAAGCCCGCTCGAGTGACCTCAGCATTGGCAGTGTTTTCGCGTAATTAATTGCCATTTGTGGTCTGCTCCAAATACAATTAGTTACCTTTAATTATAATTAGTGTGATTTCACTATTTAGATTATTCAGCTGCGCCCACCGCATTGGTTAACTAATTAACAATTATTTGTATTTTAATTAAGTCACGAGCTTGCCGAAAAATCTTATGCAGAGAGAGAAAAGTCGAAATGAATATATAAACATTCATTTTAAACTTTAATGATAAGCAAAGCCAATAAGCCTAGATGCCAATTTATTAAGCACTTTGAGAACAAATTGCTTTACTTATATTGAAGTCATATAGTAATGGGGGTATTTTATTGTATATAAAAAATATATTAAATTAAAAAACACCTAATCAGTTCCTAAATACTGACATATAAATAGATCAAGAATAAAGTATCACATTTTTAATAATCGCTATGACATTTTAGACTTTCCTAATAACATATAAGCTATTTCAGTTAAACTCGGTTTCTAAATCAGATTCCTAATTGGATTTCAGTTCAAAAGGAGTCGTGCATCGAAAGTCTCTGCACAGTCTAGTATCTACAGTCAGTATCTCAATTTTAAATACAAAATTTATAACAGTTCTGTGGAAACTCTAATATTTTGCTACTTACTTTAGAGCCAATAAATCAACTTGAACAATGTTTGTTTTCCCAGTGCAGCTCAATATAGTTATATATATAGTTAGCTTGACATGACAAAGGTCGTCGTGGGCTGGAACGGGGACTGTGTGTTCCCTGTCAAAGGCAATTAATCCAACTAATCGAGTCGAAGGGCATGCTGCACAGTTTTGGCAAACCAATTCCCATGCAAAGCGTATTTCAACATTTTTCTAATTAAATAAAAGCCCCGCCGGAGTGGCTGGAAATTCGGAATGTGATCTGCAAACAAACGAAAATTTAATTTCAATTTGTCAAAGCCACACAACCGAACTCTGACGCACACCTAGAACCGGGCCAGGACATTAGAATTTATCACATGAAATATAATTCGTTGAAGCAAAACGCTTTCGCATTTCAAAGGGTAAATGGCAAATGGGAAATGGGAATTGGATTGGATTGGGGCTAGGAGTTGGGGAGAAGCGGGTTATGTCCAACGACCATTTATAAAATATGCATGGGGCATAGATTTATATTGTATGCGACGATTATAATGCAAATGCCCAAACATTTTTGACAGCTCCCCCTCCGCGACCGAAATGTTTACCCAGTACAAAAAATAAAAAAGGGCGGCAAGGGAATGAAATATTTATGTGTTAAGTCCTTCGGCGTGGCCATCTCCCCACTGCGGTGTGACGCAGAACAATATATAATAAAATCACTAACTGGTTTTGCCATGCATGTGTCCAAGTCGCAAGTGTCAGCATCAGGAACAGCCACATCGATGGCGTCCTGGGAGACGCTTACCTAAATCATAGTCGGGCGCAAAAGCTTTTGCCATAAACCCCGAACATATTGACAGACTCGATCTCACTCTGATGGCTATATCTGCGCGGCGGGGGTGTCTCCAATTCTGGGTGGTGCAGGGTGGTGCTGGGTGGAGCTGGGTGGAGGTGGGTGGTGCTGCTTGGGGAAATCAGCGGCGGCAACAAAGTGAATAGAGCTCACCCAGCGCTGCGGAGCGCAGCACACCGGCGTCCCTTCTCATCTACACATGGCCCACACTATATATGGCCTAACAGCCTGCCTGGTTCGATGGTGTCTATCGCACACACTCAAAAAGTTGAAATTACTTTGACAGTTTCGGGAAGTGATTTTAGACGACATAGCATGTTGAACGTACTCGTTGTGAAATACTAAAATTTAAACGTTTGCGTGCAATTGATTTTTAGAAGATAGAAATTGATTATGATTCGATTTTGATTACATTTCAATCAGAAATAAATTCAAATAATTTTTATTTAAATCAAAATCTATTTAGGTTCCACAAAGCCTCTAGTATCTATTAAAATATTATATGTATTTATAAGAATAGCATTATTAAATGTTAAATTTAATGGAAAAAACCTTCCAACTTCTATTGATTAGTTTTCAATCATAAATAAATTTAACCAATATTTTTTTTTTTCAAAATTTATTTAGGTTTAACAAAGCTTCTAGTATCTAATAATATATTATATATATTTATTAGAATATAATTATTAAAGCTAAACAAACACTATACTAATGGAAAAATCCCTATAAAAATAAGACTTTTCCTTACAGAGAAAAGTATAATTCTTTATCAAAAAATCCCCCTTAAAACATTTAACAAACACCATGGGAAGACAAAGTTTTATTTATATATTTTTCTTTTACCAATTTAATTCAAAATACATTTAGGTTTAACAAAGCTTCTAGTATCTATTAAAGTAATACTTTAATAGAGTAATACTTTAATAGATAATAATAGGAAAACCCTTCTAAAAAAAGACTTTTCCTTACAGAGAAAATAAGAATCAAAGTGCCACTTAGTTCTTTAATAAAAATCCCCTTAAAAATAAATAAACAAAACTCCATGGGAAAACCAGTCTTTATTTATATATATTTCTTCTACCAAAAAGCAATTGCTTTCCGAAAAGCGAACATCGGCAACATTTTAATTAAACGCTTTTGCCGGGCACAAATCCGTGCAAGCTGCTGATTTAATATCGCTTGCACCGCTCACCTTTTGGCATTTCATTTATTACGCATACGCAGCGTGGCCTCTGGCTAGATGTCGTATGTTCCGGCATATATGCCCAGGAATAACTATTAATAATTTATACAGAGAGGAGCAAAAAAAAAGGGGACAGGAAGAACTCCGCGAAAAACAAACCCATAAAACGTCCTCTGTTTGCACTCTAATTGCAGTGCACTTTATGTCAATTTTTGGGGGCATTTCGGGGAGCCGCGGGCCTCGAGGTGCCGAGGTGGCGAGTTGGCGAGGTGGCGAGCTGCAGCTGCCACCGATTTGGAAACTGCCCGTTTCGCAATTAAAGTTCCAATCCCTCGACTTGCTCGCGGCTCCATTAAAGTTTTTGCCGTCGCTTAGCTTTCGGTTAGCACTGAGAACTCGCCTGTCGAGGAAACTTTTGATAATAGCACAGCAGCTGAGCGGGAGTTGATTGTCTATATGTGCAGGATATGCCCATATACATGCCCGAGTGTGTGTGGGTGTGTGTGTGTGTGTGTGTACCTAAGCACGGGGGGAGTCAAGTCAATGAAGCCAAAACAAATATAGGGAAAAGTTTTCCAATTTTCGATTGCCAATTGTGGGGGATTTTTTCGTGCAACTTGCTCGGGGAACGGGAAGAAAGGAGAGCACGAGAAAGTTTCTGTGCCATTTCGATACGTGTGCTTGCGTCCATTTCGCTCTCGATTTCCCACAGACCCCACTGGCCTCCCTGGCCACGCCCTTTTATGGGCCAGGAGCATGCAAAATAATGCCGAAATTATTTTCTTAATTTCGCTAATTGAGAGTCTCTCGCTGGGGGAGGTCACCCGGCCTGGGTGTCTGCTCCGGTCAAGCCAATGGCGGAAAATATTTTATTTTGCCATATTCAAATTATTTTGGCACCGACTTTAACTTTCGCTTTGAGTGAAAACTTTTGCTTTTATACTACAACCAGCGTCGCAACTTTCCCAACGCAATGCAGCAAAGTTTTTCCACTTCAAGTGCAAGCGACCCGGCAAGGCATCCCTCCAGCAAGCACTTTTCCGTGACAATAGAAAACTTTCCAAGTTTTCACTTGGCTGTGAAAGAAGCAGAGCCAGAGCAGAGCGAGGCTGGTTGACTAAGTTGGTGTCTTGATGTCCATTTTATTTGCAGCAACTGTGCAATTATTTATGCGGCAGTCAGTGCTAGGTTATGCCAGAGGAGTGCCTGCCCCTGCTGCCGCCACATACCATTTCTCGTGGCACTTTAAACTTGCCATAAGTGTTTGTAATGCGCTCGTTACATTTATTATTGAGTGGCCTTGTCGCCTCCCAGACAGACAGTCGATCGGGGCGATGCACCCGCCCACGCCAGGATTGGATTTCACCAGGAGTCCACAGGACGCCCATTTGAATGCAAGGCGAGCGAGCGTTTTTGGCGCAACTCCCCGGCACGTGGCCCGTAGCATACTTATCCGGACATCGCCAGGTGCCAGGAGCCTGCCGCAGCAGCCCGACAGCGGGGACCAGGAGCATAAATGCATATTTTATATTTTCATTTCATTGAAACCAGCACGTTACCAGGTCGCTCGCCTGCCCGGCTGTCTAAAAATTCCATACATTGGAATTGAACCCGCCAGCACACGTCAGTAACTGGTTAGCAATTAAAAATGTAGCTGAAACAAAGGGAAGGCGAAGCTGTTTTTTGGGAGAATATAATCTGTAGTCTGCTAAAAATAACAAATCGTTGGGACAAGCTCTCGTGCACCTCCTTCAAAGGAAAACTGCACAGTATCTGCTCACATAAAGAACTAATCAATTCTTTTTTACAATCTTTATGTGAGAGTCCTATGAACTGATAACTCCAGCAGAGATCCCCTTCCTTTGTCTATTGATTTCATTCCATTTTAGGGTCTCCGAGAGTAGCAAGGATATACGGAAGCAGCGGTTTTTACGGCCTTCCCCGTAAATGGTTTTTATATCCCTACTAATTGTGCCGCCCCTATCGGAAGTTTATGCAAGTAAATTGGGTGTGTGTCT
>VNKC01004377.1:0-21718 GCA_008042775.1 Drosophila pectinifera | reverse complement strand
TTTTGCTGTCTGAGGGAGCAAATATTTGCGTGTCAGTTCGGCTGCGTTCGTCGCTGTCGGACCCTGAGTCGCTAGAGTAGGATTTAATATTTCTATACTGAGTGAACTGAGAGCTCATTGGCAGCTAGCTTTAAAAGCGCAGGGAAATAAATGCATGCCTAAGCAGTTAAGCGAGAAAAAAAATAAAATATACAAATTCGGAGAAGTGCGGGGGGCGTAAGTTCGCCGTTCTTGGATTTCATAAAAATTCAACAGACTCCATCAACAAAATAAAAATTCACAAATGACTTGGATTTTTTAAACCTGGTATTAATGATGTTATACAGAAACTACTGCTTGCGAATATTTTTATTTCTAGTGTATGATTTCAGATTTAAAATTTATTTAGTTTGGGGTCCACTTACATGATTGGTGTTTTTCGGTGTGTCTGTTCCTTAACTTTCTCAAAATATTTCACTATTTCCCGTGTTGCGTTTTCCACAGTTCAGGTATGCGTAGGTTTGTAATTAGTTGAGCGCCAATTATCTTTTTGATGGTTTTGTATATTGAAATAAGTCTCGCGCTGCGATCTTATTTTATGTATCGGTGATAGCCGAAGTTATAGGTAATTAAAACGTTCACGACGATGGCCGGAGTTTACGGAAAAAAGAAGACTTTATCGGCGACGGCCGGATTTAATCGTTCTTATGAGCGATGTGCTCTTTATTGTATCCAAAATTAAACTGATTGACAAATGTATTTTAATTGACCAAGAAAACTTAATGCTAACAAAGGCGACTCACAGCGGCCACGCAAATATGCTGTGTTTGCCGACTGGTGCATCAGCATCTTGGTCGTACTTAGCTTACTAAATATTTCCCACGGCTCTAGCTCGTGGACTTATGGTAGCTTGCACTAGCATCCGGCCAAATGCTACATCAGCAATTAGCCGCACAGCTCTGGCCAGTGAACTTAAATTAACTTATGTTAACTTGTACATATATTTTAGCTTTATCTTGTCTATCTTATTTGATATTTGTTTATATAACATGATGAGGTTGACGACAGCCAGATAAATGATCATGACAATAGATAAAATCTTGAAGGTTGATACAGGGTGAACAACATTGTCTCGGTTAAATTTGTTCTTAACCATCCTGTAATGAGCGCTTTTGAAATCCTTCCCTAAACAATCTCTGCAATCTATCTTTTTCCCATTTATTTGACAGTTCCAAGTATGTATCGGATCAAGACATGAGTTTAGTGTGCCACATATATCGTCATTTTCGGATATATATCGGTGATTGTTACAGCTTTCAACCAACAGTCCTGTTCTTGTCACGTTGCATATTGAGTTGGAGAAAACACATCCTTTGCTCTTGGCCCTAGCACCAACAATGGATAGGGGCTTATTCCCTTATATTTTATTTATTAAACCATTGGGTTCTTATTATTGGTATTTTATCTAAAGGAGAAATTTTTGAACAGCTTTTGTTAATCTTGGCTTCCACATTGTCATATTATTTCAAGTCCCCCACCTCAGCAACTCCACGGGAAAGCGCTTTCTTCGATGGAATTTGGTGAGTAATTATTTGAGATCTAAATGCCTTTTTACATAACTCGATAAATAGTGTACTGAAGCTGCTGAGAAGTCAATAGTAAAAAGAATTAAATATATTATATTATAAGAATAATGTTCAAAATAAATCAGCAAGCAAAATCACTTACTATCCTTGTTTGGTATATTTATTATAAGTTATTGAATTTTTATGCTTATGAAAATAAATGTTATAATGTATTAAAAATCTGTTGTTTTTTATTAATTAATATTTCTTACAACAATTTTTAAGCAAACCTTTTCAACCCATGTTTAATATATTCAGGCTGTTGCAGAGAATCTCCTGAGTGGAGACTGATATTAATACGTATAAAGCAAAACCCATACCTTTACTATCCCTAAATATTAACTCTTTTAATTTTAAGCAAGGTACATCATAAAGTCTACATCTTCACGTTAGAAGGAAGGGATTACTACTTATTAAAATTATAATACCCTCTGCAAGGGCATAAAGCCACAAGGGTTAGGTTTCCTGCCAGACAAAATATTTGAAGTTTTCGCTTTTAAAGCATCAGCTTACCGACACTTTCAGGCGACTGGCGCCGAGCACTTCATAAATAATCAATTAGGATTTCGCCCCGACCCTCCCGACGGACAGACATTTGTGTCGGTTCACAAGGAATAACTATTAGCTCCGACTATGCCGGCCATCAGCAACCTTCCCTTTTTTGCCCGGCTAATCGCCTATGTCGATGTGCTGGACCCAGTCCGGAAGCCTAGCCCCTAATATGCGTTTAAAAAACACTGAGGGCCATTTACCTTTGCCAGGGCTCCCTTTCAGGTCCTGTACATTGATGTTAGACCCCTACTTTCATCAAAATAGATATAAATAAAGGAGCACCGTTTGTCCTTATTCCCTTAACCTTGTATCGGTATGTTGTCTCGTTTGTCTGCAAAGTTTACGGGCTTGCAAATAGCATTGCTGCCTTCCGGCGTCTGCCAGCTCTATCAAGCAGCGCCTGACGAGGGCAATAAGTGTCATATGCCCCGGTGGCAGCCCCGCTCCCCTCCGGCAACGCACTTTAAACGTCAGTTAATAAATTGCTAACGTTTTTCTGCGAATCGACAAACCAACTGCACTTAATGTCACCGCCGCACACACGGTGCCTGCGCAGACAATGGAGTTGCCACTGTCGACGTGGAGCGTGACAATGTCGGGATCCTGCGACCTGCGACCTGCCACACAACTCCGCGTCGCGTCGCCTCGAGTCGCTTCAGACATTAACAAATAAAGAGCGCTAAATTATATGTTGCTTGCGGGCGAATAGGGGGAGTCCCCTGTCCCGTGCCTGCTCCTGTAAGTAATACGGCAGGTCTCAACTGTAACTGGCGGCGTCTTCGTCTCCGTCGTCGACTAAGTTTTAATTACAAAAACTGCAGTTACAACAGCTCCAGCTTCAGAAGAGTCGCAAAAACAAGGACCATTGGGATTCTGTCTCTAAAACAGTAATGCTTCCTTCGGCCTATCAATTATAAAGAAAGGTATCAGTGGCAGTTGTGTGGAAAGAATTAGAACGAAGGGCTAGACATGAGAAGTCTCAAGAAGTCTGAGTTTAGGTATAAAATTACAATTTGAGCTCACTGGTTTGTTGTGCATACTGTGCGTGTGCCGGCTGGCACCACTGCTGTAGATGTACAGTGAGAATCGAATTCCTCTAAATTTATTTAATGAGGCGTATTCTTAGGGTAAAATCTATCCTGTAGGTTCCCTCTGTCAGTTCCCTGCTCCAAATACAACTGAGATACTTCCGATCTTCTAATCAAGAAATTAATATACTTTCTTTTAATATTGAATCCAATTTATCCTTTTCTTAGACGGCTTAGAAATCGTCTTTTAAATAGCTCAGATTCAGACAGATTGTTCAAGTGTTTTGAGTTTGATTTGTAAATGTTTAAGTCAGTTTAAGAGTATCGAATCAAACGCGATTCGAATTCAATCTCTCCCAAGCAGAGAAAGCTCCCGTCATGCATGAACTAAACAAAGTTCAAGCTGACGCTGAATTGCACTTTGGCAACAAAACACGGGCGAAGTTTCCAGCAGGTGTCTCAAGATGACCGACGTATCCCTATCCTATCCTAGCATCGTGTCATTGTAAACTCGGCTGTATCCTTGCAGGGTATTTCAGTTGTAACCAAGGGTTTGTAAACCCGCGGCGAATGGCAAACGGCAGAGGTGTACAAAGTTCTGCTTGTCAAAGTCGGCTTCCACTCGTTATTGATGATGTTCACGGCCTCGGGGCTTCAAAGACAACAACTAACGATAATTGCAAGGCATTCTAACGGCAGCGGAAACCGGCAACTTTTTCAATTAAATTGATTCCCTCCTGCAATCACAGCTACAAAAATTGTTTCTTCGATGCGTTGACAATTAATTGCATTTTACCTTGTCTGCCTTTTAATGAGCAGACTCCCCCTAGCATGCATGGGTGTGTGTGTGTCAGCAGGTGTAAACGGCTATCCTACACCTTCGCCCTTTCACCTGTCGCTGATTTGCAGTTGGCCGGCAAAGGAAAAGTTAGGAAGATATTATATCTTTCTGTTTCGATTCGCAAAGTTCTTTTTGATGTCAGTTTAAAAAAAGTTTCAAAACTTTCAAGACTGCGAAGCATTTTTATGCCATGAAGCTCTGTACAGTCGAGGGGATTCCGAATGATATTGCACTCTCCACAATCTTAGTGCCACGACCTCAGAATACCTCAGAATACCTAATAGATATTTAGAACGGAATCAAAAAGTATTCTAAAGAAGACTGTTTTTTAATGTTTAGTAGTGTAGATCTATTAGAATATCGAGTGTTGGGTGTTTGTTGAAAGAAAAATGTATCTATTTTCTGGAGTTGCTATAATCAGAGTTTACTTTTATGCCCTCCAGATGATTACTAACAGTGGTACCCTAGTTGGCCATCCTGCCCTCTAAGCCAAGAGAAGCACTGTGTGAGCGTGGTCCTACGGCAGAGATCCCAGGGAATGGTCTTGAATGCTGTATTTGCAATGCTATCAAGATGGAATCGACCGGAATCCATCAGGCCCGACTGACATATCATTCCGTTTCCCATCTCAGTTGCGAGTGCATTTTCGCATGTTTGGAGCTGGACCCACTGCAGCGCTCTCTGACCAATCCGATGCCTTTTGTTAGACGTCCTTGACTGGCGAAAAGGACGTTCCATGTCACGTTGCCAGTAGAGCATGGTCTGTTTTGAAATCCCTGGTTTAATGGCGTGGAAAATTAGAAAACCTTTGTCTGCCACGCTCGGCTCGGCCTGGTCTGGTCTGTTCTGGCCTGGTCTCGACTTGCCTCCGTCTGCCTCCATGGCAGCTGCTCGGACTTGACTGCTGGGCCCAATTTTTATATTTGGCCGGGATGCAATTGCTGTGGCAGGCGGCAGGCGGCAGGCGGCGTTGAACGAGTGCCAAATAACTTTCCTCAGGTGCTCGAAAATTGCATCTAATGAGTGCCATAAATTAGTGCCAGCTTCGGTGCAGATGGGATCTTCCTGGGCCGGAATTGTTGGCGTCGCATTACACCCCCTTCCACTCGGTGATGCTCGGTGTGCATTTTTAATGAAGTTTGCCGCGCTGCGGTTTCCCTGCTCAAGTTGCTGCCACGCCCACATATTTACTGGTTAAATTTGCGAAAAGGCTCAAGTTGCTTCTCCTTATGCAGAGCCAAAAAACCTGCGAAACTCGGCTTCTTCAGCTGGGCCTTACCATTATGTGTGTGAGTGTTTGCCTTGATGGCTACAAAGTGGTTTTAATTAGTTGTGTTGGCTCTCTGCAAGCTGGCGAGGGGGCGGAGGGGCGGCGTGCTCCCTTCGTGTGCAACACGTTGAGTGTTAATTTTATTGGACCGTCTTGAAAATAAAATAAAAAGCCTTTGGGTCCTGGATATGACTTCATTATTTTAAAAATGTTTTCAGACCCATATTTTATAACAATTTTAAGCCCAAGCGTGCTAAGTAAATTGGAAAAATTGTAAGCGGTTGTCTGTACAAACACAGAGCTCTGAACAATGGCTTTGGCTACTTTTTACAAAGGCTGCAAATTAAAAACATTTCTCCAGGACCTGTTTTAAACGCAAACCATTTATTTAAAGTTTTCCCACTTGCTGAGGCCTCAAAGCCTATGCGTGCTTGTGAAAAACCGCATGTAAAATGTGCTATAAGGCAAGTGACATTCGTGATACCGCCAAGAAAGAAAGCCCACTTGAGGGATCGAAGCTTAAGATACCCTTGCATATCAATTTATTTATATTGAATTAATATATTCTATATATAATACAAAGCCATGACTGTTCAAATCCAAGTGTTTGTCAGTTAATTCCAATGTGGGATACAGCAGCCGTCATCACACGGAATAGCTGTCTATTAAAAGTAAAATATTTATGACTAGTATATATTTAAAATGAGAAAAAAATCATTAAATAAATAAGCAAAATAATATAATATAATAAATAAAGTAAAGTAAATTTGAATCATTTTCCGAATTGCGAATTATATGTGTGTTTTGTATTCAAGCAGATCTCCAAGAAATTCAAAAACAAAATTTATTTAAATGCTATTTTTTATATTTTGTGGTTACTATTTTGGTTCTGAGTGTAAGATACTGATAAATATTTTTTTAAATTTCAAAGTAAGCGTCTGCCAAGAATGACATACATATCTTTCTTATATAAATAATTCTTACTGGCCTGGCTTATTTAGTGGGTGGCTCACTTGGTATCAAAAATATAATACCCTTGCAAGGGTATCGCACACAAGCTCACCTGTGACACTTGGCAGGTGCAAGGAACCCAGGAGGAGGGCGACGTGGCAGGCCCAAAATGTCAGCAGAAGTCAAAACCATAAGTCAAACCACAACATATGAATCAAGGAAACCGATGTTGATACCTGTGTTTGCGTGGTCGGTTTCTATGAGTTACTGAGCGAAGCCGAAGCACCTTTGCTACTTCCATAAGGGCAACGTTAACCTCTCGTAAAAGTGTAAGAAAATGAATCAACATTTTTATACTGTAAGGAGCCTTTTAAAGATGACCTTTCGAAAGGACAACGCTATAAATTTGGCAGCTTTTCACCGCAGATTTAAGCATGTGCCAAAGTTCAACGAGTGTGTACCTCCAGGAAATCAGCGATTATTTGAGCCTTTTAATGGCGTTGCCCGGCCAGACTCTCAGCGCACAGGCAGGATGTCCGGCCGGACAACAGAGTCCTTGGGGAATCGAGAGAATGAATGCGCTGATTTATGACACCCCCGAATGCAAATGTTAAAACGCATGATAATTACGCTTGCCCCCTGCCACACGCTCTGGGGGAACTTTGGCTGTCACTTCCTGGCTGTGCAATATAATCCAACCCGGAGATGCAAGCCCGGCAATCAACTGGTGTCTCGGTTTCCATTAGAGCAAACCCAAACACACTAACCCCCGCTCGCACGGACTCGCTCCTGGCGCACCTGGGCAACGGCGGCGGCCAGGAAACCATCCCCACTAGATTTGCCGCCACGACTGGCAGCCAAATAACCCAAAACAAAGGGAAAGTACCCGGCGAGAGAAAGAGAAAAGTGTCCTGGAAAGGGGTGGATTCCAGTGCAGAGAAAAGGTCCTTCCTTTGGGAAATTTCCCCTGACTCAAGGGGATGTCTCACTTTAGTCATAGCAGTATTAATAGCCATTCGTCGCATAAAATATACTTTCCGGTTTGGTAAACGCAGCGGATTGTCACCCAAGTGCTAGTAAGATAACTCTTGTGATAAATATTTAAGTCAGAAATAGACTACAGAAGATATATCCAGGTTGAAAGGAAAAGAGACGGAATAAACGGAATAATATAGTCAGAGAAAGTTGCAATTATTTCAGACATTCTGTACAGCCCTTACCTGTTTCAAGGCCTTTATTGCAGGCTGACCACTGCAATTACTATTCAGGCTTCCGTATTGGACGCTCTAATAGCTGTAATAAGTTATTATTACTAATACCCGTAAAGTGCGGCACAGGAACCATTTATGGAAATTAAATGCAGTCACAAACAAGATGGGATCCCGGAAAATAAATATTAGCCAAAATGAGCAAGTGAGCAAGGGTCGTGGGCAGAGCAGAAGCCATGGCAACCCTTAATGCGTTGTCCGGATTAAAATCCCGAACCATACGGCAGCTTTCGAGGGGGTTTCCGAGGAGATACACAGAAACTAGCAGATCGGATATATATTGTGTTCTTAGCAGCCCTACTATACAACCTCCTTTATAGAAATAGTAGAGCTTACTCATATCATTAGTAAAGGAATTGTAGTTCTTAATTGGTTGCAAACATTTATACTATACTAATCACGATTTAAGTATATTTTGGCTATATTTTCCCCCTGTGTAGGGACACGGATCAGCGGCAGTGGCACACACCCAAACGGCATGAGCAAAAATAAACTGATAAGCGACAGCCTGAAAAAACAATGTGCCGAGCTCTGGGCGGAGGCCTGGGCTAGGTGGGAATTATGCGGAGATCCCCGCAGCGCAACACGAGTAAAAATATGTTGCATGCGACAGCGGCACAAACAAATAAACATGCCAGCGGACAAACAGACAAACAGACACACAGACAAACCGGCAAACCGGCAAACCGACCAGCAAACTGACAAATGAATTCGCGACAATGAGAGTCCCGGCAGGCGGGAGGGAGGTCCTGGGTCTGGAGAGAGTCGAGAGTCGCCATTCCGGCAATGGAAATCAATTATTCATGCGCCCGGCCACGCAGCTAAAAAGTATGCAAAGCATTCGTCGTCCAACTCCCAGAATGCAACAGTTTTCGGCAGCCACATATCTCCCATGTTCGATTCCCGCCCTGCTCCTGGCCAGGGCCCAGTCCGGGACGGCCATGATGATGATGGTGATGGCATTTGTTTGTGTTTGATTTGCGCCAACTGTGATTAAAGGGCAGCCGAATAAGCCCAGGCCCTAGCCAGTCCTAGAAAGATGAAAGCCCAGGCCCTAGCCAGTCCTAGGAAAGATGAAAGAGTCTGGCAAGGAGAGGACGCCTCGAACGAGCTGCTACAATGAAGTTTAAGAACCTGAATCTGCTGGTATAAAAAAGTTGCCCAGATTAGGCTAATGAGTTTTGGACTAACACGATTTCTGAGAAGATTTACCTAGAAAATTCTATGTCGAAAAAATGAGATTCAGGGGTGTCCCAGAAATAACTAGGGTTTTAAAATCACGTTAAAATATGCCTAAAATTATGTAGTAAAAAAGTTTGCAACAAATTTGTTTCTATTTAGAGGATGGCACATTTTGAAGCATTGTTTAAGACACCTTTTTAAGTGATTTCAAAACGGCAGCTCCCCCCATATATATATCCAGAATCAAAGTTCCATACCAACTTATATACATTTAATTTAAGATCTGTGCATCCATACTAACTGGATCAAACACTCACATTTTATTTGAAATAATTAAAAAATAATACAATAAAAATACGCTAAAATGACTAAGATAATCAGATAAATTATTAGTATCGCTTAAGCTCGGCCAACGACTGCTGAGCATCTAAAGCTTCTATTGCAAATCGGACTCTAACTCCCCCGTAAATAGAGTATTTCAACAACTAAAGGACCGCTGGAGGGTACTAATTAAATCCGGCCAGCGGCCACGTCGTCTGCGGAGCGTTGGAGGGAGTCGATGCACAGATAGGAAGCCGGGGCTACTCAGCTCGGGGGAACAGTATGCTCTGCGAGGACTTCTTTGCAGCTCAGAGGCAGGCTCATCAGGCACAGAGTCGGGAGCATCGGAAATAGGGAAACAGAGCTGCATGCTTTCAGGCGTAAAGTGTTTGATTATGGTCATTTATTCGGTGCGTCGTCTGTCAGTGTTGTGTCTACTTTTGGGGTGCATGTGAGTGTGCGTGTGTGTGCGGCGACTCCATTATCCTTTTGTCTCGTCTGGGAACGGGGTTGCCATGGAATTCGGCTGTCCTGTATTCTGGTTGTTTATGTCTGAGCGTGCGATTAAAATCGCATACATCAGAGTCGCCTAATGGCGGGAGGAGAGGACTCTGTGGCTCTATTTTCCGGGGGCAGGCCCGTCTGGCCTGGTCACTAATTTGGGTCCAATCGCGCATTTAAGCGCCGTTGTTTATTAATGCAGTTCGTTTAACGAAACCCAACGCCGCATTTATTCCGCGTATAAAAAATGAAAGCCTATAAAAAGCCACGTACACTGCGAGGGGAGAAAGGTAATCCGGATAGGGCTTAAAGCCTGTTTTGAGCTGATATTAAAAAACGGTTTAATAGTTTATGAGATGCTCTATTAACCAGAGTAAACAAGCGACTGTTTTCCAAATTGTTTGTTTAGAGAGAAATCTGTATCATAGACAGCCTAACCAATGATTTAACAACATGGACGTTGGCTCAATTCATTTGGTGGCCTATCTCGCCCTATCCTGTGTTGAATAAATCTCTAAAAAAATACCCTTTAGATGCTTTTGTATGGAACTTGCGGCGCTTTAGTGTATATCATAAAAGGACTAAAAAGCGAATACTTTTTCATCTGTTTGGAGCCAAGCTCTGCGATACGCATCAACAGTTGCTTTTTGGGATCTACTGCAGGGGCTGGGTGTCGGGGGGGTCGGCATCCCAAAGGCCAGAAACAAAGCGCAACGGTTCGTGGAAGGCCAGCCAGGTTCGGTTCCTCGCCTTTGAGTTGCCGCCGGCCAAACATTTTGTGTGCGCATTGTACACAGTCAGCTCCGCATGTCACGTGTTTTTACAGTTTTACAGTTTTACAGTTCATGACGGCTTAATTAACTTGCATGTTAAATCTTTACCCGGTACCCGAGCAGGTCCTGGACAAGATAAACTAGATGCGATGTAGCTATCCATCCGTCTGTATTAACAGAGAGAGATCTTGGTCTTCGAATGTTTAATTGGTTTTGAAACACATTCATTCGATGAACACCGTTGACTAATCTAGCAGAAGTGACCGATTTGCCTTTTTAATTTTAAATTATATTATGTATACTGAATGACCTTACTTGCTATTTAGTACTATTGAGAGCTTTCAATATTATCTTCAATGTCACAAATCAAATCGTTGCACATTTAATTTTAATGATTATTTCATTTCTTTTTATAATTTTTTATTTAAAAAGTGAATGTGGTAAGAACTTTGCTCTTCCCCTAGCCAGCTATAAGGTATGTAGCTCCAACTTTGACCGTTTAGATTTGTGTTTTATTCGAAACCTGCATTAACCTGCAGAACATTTCAAACTCTCTCTTGACTCTTGATTAACAGCCTATCTACATTGCGAAATACATTTTTTAAAAGAGAGTACATAGTAGATAGCATGGCTAATGGTGCACATATTTCCAAAGCCAAAGATATAAACACATTTTAAGCAGATAAAAGAACATTAGTCATAAACACTATTTGCAACGATTTAATGCTGGAATATTCAGGCGGGCCCAAGTTTCCATTTTCACAACTTTCTTTTGATTTACTTTTCAGAAACGCAAAACGGGGCTTTGGTTCCCTCAAAACGCAAGTTTCTTTATTAATTAATTTAATTTATAAATTATGCCGTTAGCTGCCTCTCCGAAAACCCGCACAGTTATTTTACGCACTTCATTTTTCAGAGTTGGATTGTGTATTGGATAAGATGTCAAATTAGTTTCCCTTGCGTGGTAAAATACAGACAATTAATTCCCCTATATTCAAATATATAGGTTTTATCAACCTGATTATCCAATACTCAAACCTACTCCGAAACACAACCCCACTGAAACACCGGAATACAAGTTGGGAAAAGTAGAAGAAAATGGCATAAATATCCCAATTATTATTCAGCCTGTAATGGGAAATTTATAAAAATAACCAAACCAACTAAAGCTCATCCCAGAGCAAAAGTTTCTACAGTTAAAAAGCTCGAATTTCTAGTTTTGTTTTATTGTTTTCGCAGCTTTGTTTGAATTTGGTTAAGTGAGACAAGTGAAATTTATAATCAATGATTATTCGAATAGAAATCATAGAAGTCCCTCTGGATTTTAAGTCTATTCGATCTCTATGTGGACCATGGCTGGTCAAATGGATGGTCTGGAGCCAAAGGACGGATTTACCACTGGCAAATCATGGATGCGAGAGCTCTAGGTGATAATTTTTAGGGAAACCCCACCTATCCTGTTTTATTTAGACTTTCAAAGCGGAATCAGCAAATAATTTCAGGACACTAGAAATATTTTCAGGCAGAGTGTCTTTAATATTAAAAATATTTTCCCTGAATAGCAGGACGAGTTAACTAAGATTTATTTTCTATCTTCTAAGTATTATTTCAACTAACAATCAGGTAATGTACCATCTTAATTTGCAGAACGATACTCCCAAAAAAATGTAAACAAATTTTTTCGATATTTTGTATCTCACTTTTTTTTAAAGATACAATCTTGCCTTTTTTTTTCTTTTTTAAATAAGAATTTATCTTGAAGTCGAAAAGAAGTTATTTTCAATTTCGAGGTTATGGTGGAGAGACCTGAAGAGGAAACATTAATAGATTAAATGAGAAGAGAGAGAAATTGAGCGAGCTCTGCTTTCTTTGTACTTTGGAAAGTTATTGTTATTGATAGACTTGGCCACTCCCACACGTCTTAGAGTATTCCATTTTTCAAGCCCTTTTTGATTTGCCTGAGTGGTGCCTTGGGCAGAGTGTGTGATTTAGAAAAGAATGCTTAAAAGTTGTAAAATACACACACCCTAACTCTAACATATTAAATTAGAGAAGCAATGTAAAATATAGTCTGTGTTTCCTAAGCTCCAAAATATACCATATGTCCTCATATATTGATACATTATATTATTTAAGTTTATTTTAATCGAGAACGATTCGTTCTAAAAAATGGGAAGACTCCGTCTTAGAACAAGAAAGCTTCGTACCGATAAACCGCTCTCAAAATGAGAATTACTCCTCTTCATTTCATTTCTCGTTCTTATTATCATTTTTATGTGATAAAAGATCCAAGATTGATAATTTTGCGAACGTTATTTTGTGTGTAGGTGTCCTAGGGAAATACAAATCGAAGATAACAATAAACTCGACTATAAACAATATACAGACTAAAACAAGTAAAGGGTTAAAGTAAAGTCAGCCGAGTACGCCGGCCTTCTCGAAGTGGGGCAGCGAGTAGCGCAGCGTATCCGCCAGTCGGCGCGAGCCGAACATCTGGCGCATCTTTTGCTTGGCGAAGTCCGCGTCCTTGAAGTTCTCCAGGTTGTTGTCGGCGGTCTGGGCCTTGTCCTGGCTGATGGTGGGGAGGATGCCGTAGCTGGCGAAGAAGCCGTAGGCCTCGCGGCGACTCACCTCCTCCAGGATCTGCTCGTAGCTGGGCACGGGCACGCCCAGGTCGAGGCTGAGCAGCGTGTCGGAGAGCCGGGCGTGGTAGGTGCGCAGGAGCTGGGGCCGCCGGTGGCGGAGCACCTCGAGGTTGAGGCTGGTGTAGAAGAAGTAGTTGAGGTCGATGCCCGGACTGCCCCACAGGCTCAGCTGGAAGTCGATGAAGATCATGTCCTGCGGCCGCTGCGCCGCATCGTACTTGAAGAGCATGTTGTTGACCCAGAGGTCCCCGTGGTTGAGCACCTTGATCTCCTTCGCCTGCGGGGCCTGGCTGCGCACCAGGTTGGCTCGCTGGTCCTTCAAGTAGTTTGCGATCTTGCCAGCGATCCGCTCGTATCCGGGCCAGGAGCTCACCAGGGTGTGCAGCTCCTGGCAATTGCCCGAGAAGAAGCGCATCAGCAGGCCGTCGTCCTTGGCCAGGCCCTTCGGCGACAGCATCCCGTCACCAAAGGCCTCGAAGATGTGCGGATCCTGTGAAGTCCGCATGAGTCAAGCTTGCCCTTAACCCCTGTTGGAATCAGCTTACCAGTGCCGCCAGGCCCATGGAGGTGGCATGGAACTCACCCAGGCGCTCCATGACCAGCCGACAGTGCTCCTCGTCCAGGCCCAACTCGCGGGAGGCCATCGTAAAGCCCAGCTGGCCCAGATCCTCGAACACCAAGGCGCTCTCCGGCTGTCTGATGCATTGGTAAAGCCTGCAATGGACAATGTACATCCGTACTTATTCAGTCGCCTCAACTGCCACTCACTTGGGGCCAAAGCGCCGCCTGCACTGCATCAGCAGCTCCAGGCGGGGCAGCACCTCGTAGTACGTGATCTTCTCCTTCAGGTAGACCTGCAGGTCCTCGACAAACTCCACGGAATCCAGGCGAGGAATGCGCTTCACGATAAACACAAGACTTTGCTCAGGCTGGCCGGGACGCTTGAACGACACCTTCGCCCGGTAGATCTGGCTGCAGTAGTTCTCCCCCGTGCTGCTGCCCATTCCTATGTGGATGGCCAGCGGCTGGACCTCAGCGGTCCGCAGGGCGGTCTCCAGCACCTCCTCGAAGAAGGCCACGTCCAGGTGGCTGGGCAGAGCGCCCACCTCCGCATCGCACACAATGCTACACATTTAGCGACCGTTTGAAGAGCAGCCACAAGCGAAGCTCAGCTTATATACGACTCAGAATCACAATTATAGTGCGGGCTCGGTTGCTTCCAGCTCAGGAATTAGTTGTAGATGCACATATATATAGCACATGGCGATAATATAGTTTACACCACTTGGAATTCTCTAAATAGGCGAGAACAAGCTCTCTCGCTTTTCGGTATTCTCAAAACACGCAAAGCTCGGAGATGACGACCTTTCGCCTGCGTGTTCCGCCAGTAATTCAATTTCCTGGATTCAACTTTGCTAACAACACTCGGCTCTCATCTTTCTCCGCGGCTAGCTGGCTATATCCCACTCGTTATGATTGACAGCCGCAATTATCTTATCAAGTGTTTATTCAGACAGAATATATGCATTATATATCGATTTAGTTAGTCGATAAGGGGAGGTTTCTAACAAGTGCCAATGAGATCCCAATTAATGCCATCCTTACTAAGTAAATACCACCCTTCCCATATAACTAACTAGCTAACTAACTAAATAACTCTCAACAAGATAACTCATTAACTTTGCAATATTTTACTTTGGCATTTATTTGCTTAAAAGTTGTTCCGTCATCAATAAGAATCGTTGGTACTTCATTATTAACTAAGAAAATAGTACAACAAGTTTCTATAGATTGTATGGTGTAACCCTTTAAAAGTTATTGCGCATAAATTTAATCATTTCCTAAATTCTTAATAGTCGTGATCTGCATCAGCAGACAATTCAATACAGACAGGTGACAGACAGATGATTACTCCACTGAATCAATGTTGTTTTCCTTGCTTTTAATATTTTATTACATGAGCGATTCGAAATTAGGCAAAAATTTAATATTGTTATCTGATAAAGGAAATTCATGTTCAAGACCATGGAAGTGTCTAACATTAATTAATCAAAAAATTAGTTCGGAAAAGTACATTTTACATGCTCTCCTCTAATAGCTGCTCAGGCTCGCCTTCCACTGGGGCGATGTTGTTTTCATTAAATTCTTAATGCTATTATTAATATTTAAAGAAGAATAATTAAAGAAGCTCAAAACAACATCCTACTAATTAAATTTCAGTGACATAATGCATATAACATAATATATGTAAACATAGGTATACTACTTTAGGTAGGTATTTCTTTATTTACAATTTACTTTCTAAATCTCAGTCTCTAAGCCCACTTAACTTGTCGGCTATGCCAAGCCAGACACTTTATAGCCTTAAATTAGCAAGCTACGGAAATAGGTATTGAAGAATAGTGCTATCCGGATTTACAATATAATTAAAATCGAATTCTGCTCAAATTACTCAGTCAGTCAATGACGCCTTTGATAGCTTACATAACTGGCTAACGTGACAAACTGATTTTGAGAGAGACACCGAGAGAATATTCGCTATTCTTAATTAAAATATTGCTATTGAGATAATTGGCACCTATCATTTGGAAGCTGGAAGGCTGGGACGTAGACATGTGTGTTGTGTTAACAACTAAGTGGGCTAATATGCAAATAAGTGAGCGTTCCTAGTTAAATACTCTCAGCAATCAAGAGTTTCTTTTGGGGCTTTAAAGCAGTTACATGTCTTTATTAAATATAATTATTTTATTTGCTCAAATTAGCGGCACGCAGAGTGTGTCCCACTATGATGTTATCCAAATAATCTGACATTAAGTTGAGACTAAATGTATCTCACGAGGCGCCAAGCGAGAACATTCAATCCGTCGCATATTTAATTAAAATTCCCGTGACGGGCCAGCTTTGCATGCGGCTTTAGAGTATCTCAAGCTTCTTGACATATCAATTTTAAGGGGTACCAGATCAAGTATATATTGTAAGCCCCTTGATTAACAACTAACTCTCAAATAGTTCTCAGTTTTCCTTCAAAATATAATTGCTCGCTCATGAAATATATTAAAAGTAATAGTTATTGATTTTATTGATTGCAGCAATGGACCAATAGTTCAGTCAAACAACTTCAACTCGTCCAGACGCTTCAGGGTGAACTTCAAGCTCTCCAGGGTGCGGGCGTTGCCCTCGAACATGAGCTGCACCTTCTGCCGGGCGAAGGCTTCGTCGTGGAAGTTCTTGAGCGAGTTGTCCTCCGAGTCGACGCCGATCATGCTCATGAGCGGGAAGAAGCCGAAGGCCACGAAGAAGCCATACGCCTCGCGTTCCCGGACCTCCTCCATAACGCCCTCGTAGGTGGGCATGGGGTTGGTCCACGGCAGATCCTGCAAGCACTCAACCAGGGCCTTGTAGTAGGTGTCGATGAGCGCCTGCCGGTGGCATCGGAGCACCTCCAGCTCCAGGCTGGTGTTCAGGAAGTAGTTGATGTCGAAGCCCAGGCTGCCGTAGAAGCACAGTTGAAAGTCGATCTACAGAAGCACTCAAGTGATTATCCCTGCCCGATGATACTAACCATTGAGACACTCACAATTTTCACCCCCTGCACCCTGAACTGCGGATCATAGTTGAAGAATATGTTGTTTATCCACAGGTCGCCGTGGTTAAGCACGTTGTGGCGTCCTCGCAGCGGGTACACCGCCTTGAGGATGTGTTCCGTGAAGTGTTCGTGGTAGCGGTAGAGCTTCGTGGTGATGGAGCCGAATCCCTCGCAGTCCCCGACGAGGGCGGCCAGCTTCAGGAGCTGGGTGCCGAAGAGCAGCTTGAAGGGCTTCGACTTGATGGCGTCCATGTGCAGCAGGCCGAAGGGATAGCGATCCACGATCGTCTCCGGCTCCCTTTCGGCCATCACCATGCTGAGGGCATGGTACTGGGCCAGCTTCTGCATCACCAGAGCCGAGTGGTCCAAGTCCAGACCCAGCTGACGACACTTCAGCTGGTACCCCTCGGAACACAGATCCTCAACGATGATGGTCTGCTCCGGCTGGGTGGTGGAGTAGTAGTGCCTGAGAATGAGTGCAATTACCGTAGGCAAAAATGGATACACCCAAATACCGAATACCCACTTGGCACCCAGCGACCACGGCTTGGAGGCATCGCGTGCCCTCCACATGAGCGCCTCCAGCTTGGGCTTGATGTGCAGGTAGAAGATGCTCTCCTTGTTGTAAATGTGCAGCCGGGACAGGATGGCCTGCTTCTCCTCCGGCATGGACTTGACGATCAGCGAGGTCTCCAGGACGTTGCCTTCTGCGCGGCGGTACTTGATGTGAGCGCGGTAGATGTTGCTGCAGTAGTTCTCGCCACCTCGCGTCAGGTTGGTCAGCTGCACCTCGAGCACCTGCAGATCCACCTGCTGCAGACCGTGCTCCAGCGTCCGCCTGAAGAACTGAGGCGTCAGGTAGAGTGGAGGCTCCTCCGCAGCGTCCGACATGGTGACTGCACTTGCGCCTGCCAGTGGGTCCAGCGCTTTATATGCGAAATCTCGGAGAGGCTCGCCGATGCTGCATTTGTTTTATAATTGATCTTAATGGGCCGGGCCACCGGGGGTCATCTCGGACCGGACCTTACTCAATTGATTCAATGAAAAGGCATTCTATGGATTAGCGGTGTTGGCGTTTGATGAACCCAGCTGAAGTCCAAATAGAGTTGGAGACTGGCCTAAGTATGTGCCTTATTGCCTAACGATGAAAATTGCATATTCAATCAGGTAGTTATAGTGAAAGTTATAAACATAATACACATATAGACATAATCAATATGTCTTGTATATATGGATAAAATTCTTACCAAAATTACCAAACTTTTCTAGATATGACTTCGATGACCCCTGTGCTATGAAGACTTCACAAAGACCTCTAGTTTGTCCTATCTTAGTGGGACTATTTACCTCTAGTTTTGGAGAATAGTTCATAAAATGGATGACCGTCTTGGAGAGAATAATGTCCATATTATAATGATCTGTGCAATATGTCTGTATGTACAAGTGTAGATAGCCTTCCTTTGCTAAAAACGTAAATCTTAACCCACTAAGTAAACTTAAGTAGAGTAAAGTTTCGTCGAATTCTTTTCATTATAATCTCTCTCACAACTCACTTGTATATAGCTGTTGAGATACTAAGAGACTACTTTATGACTTCTTACTTGTTTATTATTTAGTTATGTTTTGCTGACGATTCTTGTTAAACTAATTGAGGAAAATACTGTGCTTCAAATACCACTTTTAACACTGTAAGTATTTTAATTTAATTTGATTATATTAATACAACATTTAAACATCCTGTTTGTACATTTTCATTGAAAACATATTAAAATTAAGTTCATTACAGGAAATTATTTTAAACAACAAAAAGTTGACACGCATATGTAGAAGATCAATTTTCTGAAGATTATGCCATGCATTTATTTTATTTTTTTCACCAATCCATATAGCACTTGGAAGCCAGAAAGCAATACATTTATGACATATGGATCTGGAGTCCAACTGCTATAAAGATCTAAGTTCCGACTTAAGTAACTCAATATGTAGCCTATTATTTTGTCCACCTCAGCTTGGTAGTCCCAAACCGATTAGCTGGGAACATCCAAGTACATAGTCGGATCTACATAGTTGGATCAAATCATATCACAAAGATTAGGAACTGTAGCCAAACTATTTCCTAATAGTCACTGAAGACGCCGAGGGAGTCGGCTCGCTTCAGGGCCCACTTGTGGTAGTCATTGAGGGACTTTTGCGAGAAGATAGTGTCCATCTTGCGTTGCTTGAAGGACGGGTCCTTCATATCCTCAATGCTGTTGTCCTGGGACAGCTCCTTGGGCAGAGTGACCATGGGCAGGAAGGCAAACAAGGCGAACAGTCCGTAGGTCTCGCGACTCCGCAGCTCATACTGCAGGTCCTCGTACGTAGGAATGTCCTCGAAGCGGGCGTACTCCAGGGCATCCTTGAAGGCCGCATAGTACACCTTGATTAACTCCTCGCGCCGCTCCTGCGCCAGCCCCAACTGGAGGCTGGTGTTCAAGAAGAAGTTCAGGTCGCAGCCGGGGCTGCCATAGAAGCTAAGCTGGAAGTCCACGAAGAGGGCCCTCGTTGGAGCATCCGGCTGGGCTGCGTCGTCGTAGGCAAACATGAAGTTGTTGGTCCACATGTCGCCATGGTTGAGCACGGCGTACCGATCCCCGGGCTTCGGCTTGGACGCAGCCAAGCACACAGACCGGAAGTTGTCGCTGAGGCGCTGTAGGTTTTGGTTGATCTTTTCGAAGCCCGGCCAGCTGGCGGAACTCTTGATGAGGCCCGCGAGGAGGCCGCCGAACATGTCCTCAAAGGTGTCGCTCTTCATCAGAGTGTCCTCACTGAGCATTCCGCGGGAGTACTGTTTCACGATGGCAGGATCCTGCGAGACAATAAGACGTAGTCAGATCGGAATTCAATAAGCAATGCTTGTTTTTGGTATTCTTACCTTTCTGGCCAGCACCATGGAGGTTGCGTGGAACTTTCCCAGCTGTTGCAGAACGAGGGCGGCGTGGTTCCAGTCTAGGCCAGTTTCACGCGATGCCAACTTGAATCCCTCCACCTTGAGGTCACTGAACACGATGGTCTGCACCGGAGCCTTCACTGAATGGTAATATCTGGAAGCATCACCACATTACTCGTTCAGTTTGTGGAAACTTAAAGCCAACCCACTCACTTGGCTCCGAACTTGTCGCCACGGGTCAGGATACTCAGTCGGGGCAGGACATCGGTGTACGTCTGCTTCTCCTTGATGAACACTCTGACGTCTTCCAAGAACTGGGTGGCCTCTGTTATCGGAATGGTCTTCACGATCAGCGAGAGCTGCTCGTTCTTGGCTGACTCCTTGCCTTCGGCCCACTTGGCGAAGGTTAGCTGGACCCGGTAGATGGCCGAGCAGTAGTTCTCCCCCGGGTTGCTGCCCCACTCGAAGTTGATCTCCTTCAGGCTCACCTTCGTCTCCCGCAGCCCCTCCTCCAGGGTGTCGGTGAAGAACTCGGTGCTTAGGTAATCCGGCACCGAAATCTTTTGCTCATTTTTAACGACCACCATTTCGAAACTACTTGAATATAACCTGAACACTAAAGAGTTTCTCTTTCGCAACTTTCGCGACCACCTTCCGGGACTGACTGACTCGGCGAAGTCGGCGAACCTAGCATTTTATATTTGATTTAGTGCCATTTGTTTTTGTGCCTCGAATACTATTCCGACGACACTTTCGTGCTCTCCAAATTGTAGTTGTATCATCGTGAGAATAAACGTATAAAGTGTTGAATGGTTTATACAGTGGGTCCATATTAAATATTTATAAAAATGCATTCATAAACCGTTCAAAAACTATGAAAATTGAAATAAAATACAGATCAATAACAACAGAATCGGGGATGCTCCAAAAATCACTAGAATTTTAGAATCTGTCAAGAATGCGTCTAATTAAATATTTGAGGCATCAAATCAGTAATAATTTGTTTTTTTATTTAGAAGCATTTTCTAGGATAACTATAACTACTATCAAATATTTAATTGAATACTTTTAGACACCTTTTAAGTTGATATCAAAACACTAATAATTTCCGGGCATCCTCGATTTATTCATCAACTAAATACTTATAAGATTTGTATATAAGAGTTTTATCTATAGAGATGAACCTTTAAAAATATTAGAATATTAGAAAAAGCATATTGAGGTCTAGCCGTATTTTTTGACAATATTAATCAGGAAAAAATATAAATAAATAAGAACCCGACATGCACCACTGTGCGAACTTAAAGGTTTGCTCGCGCGATGAGCTCCAGTCTGATATCAGTCGGTTTTTTACAGTGTCATCCGAAATTTAATGAAAACAAAACGCTAATGAAAGCGATTTGGGCAGGCACATGCTCGTGGGTTGTCAGAGCAATAATTAATTTCGCGTTGGTGGTCGTCCAGTTTGCCGCGTCTAGTTCTTGACTTCGGCCAACTTGTTGGCCGACTGCGTTCGTCCACGTCATAGACACTCTCCCGAGAGTCTCGTTGCCGGCACGGCAGTAACAGGCGGTGCTCCAAGCCTGGAACACCGCCTGTCAGTGGGTCAACAAAGTCGGTATTTGCCTTACACGTTATCACCTGGTAATATTTCCGTGTGTATATGGGTATATCTACGCGTGTGCACGTTGAGAACACAAATTAAGTTATCTCTTGTTTACGCTTGGACAATGGGTTAATACTCATTCATAAATTACATTTTATGAATTCTGGATACAAATATTATAAATGCAAAATGTTTTTAATATGTGTATTATTCATCTTATCAGTGGCATATGCTTCAGAGGTGCTACGCTCTGATAGAATCAATCAATGCGGGCATTGAATAGATTTTAAAAATAAATTTGACAAGTTTTTATTCGTTCCAAAAAAATCACATTTTTACCCATAGTAGCCTGTTGAATACAGAAAATCTGCCATATCTATGGACGCCCATAAAATCTGTACACACGCTAGAATTAGATTAGAATGATGGAAACTTTTTGCTTTTTTTTTCTTTTTTGTTATCAAGCTGAGCAATTTTATTTTGTCTATCTTATCAACAAGCCGTACAAAGTGCCTCTCACGGTAAAGTACCCCGGAAGACTTTTAGGAGATTCATTAGGTTTAAGCATCGAGTACGAAATGTAAATCAATCGTCAATTAATATATGTTAACTAATGTTATATATATATATATACAATATATATATGTATATATATATATAT
>VNKC01004373.1:0-16354 GCA_008042775.1 Drosophila pectinifera | reverse complement strand
AGAATTTATTTAAGAAAGTTATAAATACAAGAACTGATTTAAATCGATTTAAAAAGGCAGAATGGTTTACTTAATTTATTTAGCATAATATAATTAAAGCAATTTAATTAACTTGTAATATATTTTATATATATTATATTTCATATATTATTTTATTATATATTTGAACAACTCCTGGTTGGCCATAAAATGAGTGGCAGGAAATAAAGCAAGACTTCTAGAATTTATTTAAGAAAGTCCGAGAAATGGCAGTTATAAATACAAGAACTGATTTAAATCAATGTAAAAAGGCAGAAGAGTTTACTTAGTTTATTTAATATAATATAATTAAAGCCAATTAATTAAGCTTGTTATATATTATATATATATTATATTGTATATATTTAACTACCTTTTCTCGTTGCTGTTCGTAAATAAAAACTCCAAAACATTACGTGGCTGAAACGAACTGAAATGAGGGGAAAATGTAATTCCCTCGAATTCAAAAAACTCTTCATTTCGAATTTGGAACGTGCCCCATCGTTTGACTTAGGTCTCGATTTGCATTTGGTTTCATGTTGCCCTTTTTTATGACAAAGATTAAGATTCATTCTTTGCCGTAAAGTGTGTGAGGTTCCTTTTGCTTTTTTTTTATTGAACCCAATTTTGGTTTCTTTTTTATGTCTGTATATCAGAGTCAGGATTGTCCTTGGTCCTGTCGTCACACAGACACACACACGTTTTCCAATATTTCATTATATGCCAGGCCAAAAACTCGCTTTTGGCCAGAAATTGTTGCTTAATTTATTAGACTATTTATGAGCCTTTTTCACATTTTACTAAAATCCCTGTCATCGAATATTTTGCTCATGAATTTTCCGCATTGGATGGCAAATATTGTTTACATGCTCTGAGCTCATTTTGTTTTGCACATATTTTTCCACAAATTGCGTATACGCCATGGTGGCCAAGGTCAAGGCCAAGGATCCATCTACTTGTCTCGAAGGCTTTTCCTTGGCTAGGCCCGGGGGAGGTGTGGGTTATTGGGCCTTGAATAAATCCATAGGCCTATAATCCCAAGAGGGCTTCAACCGGTTTGAGGCTGGATATTGAAAGCGGTTTTCAAGGATCGAAGGAAGTATATATACTTCCTCGTATGGGTCTTATGCCTCGAAGGCAGCAAATAAATTATTATCCATATACATATTTTGAAAGACAACAACTGAAATAAGAACTGCTAGTTAAGCGCCTTAAGTCGATGTTATTAATTTTAAACTTTACTCTGAAGTCCCCTTGTCACAGCTTTAAAAGTTCTCTCATTTTCAGCTTATTTTCTTTATTTTCTTTATTTTCTGCCCGCCCGTCCACTTAATCATTCTTCAATTGTCGCCTTTGATGCGATTAGCACCAAGGACCTTCTCCTTCTTGCCGGTTGTCTGGGCGACATTTGGCAAAAACCAGATTCGTTGTCAGGCTTTGTTGCTTAAGCGATTTTCACTGTCCTGCAGAGAATTTTCACTGGGAAAACTGTGTGCAAGCGGCAACAACTGCAATGCTGCAAAGATTCCAATGTCGACTCCTTGTTTTTCACCTCCTCATTTTCTTGGCACTGCCTCCTGCCTCCTGTTGTTGTTGCGAGTCCTTACTTTCCTCCTTCTGCGCAACTGTCATATTAAATACTTTTCGAAATTGCAATTTAACTTTATAGTGGCAACTCAAGAGTAACTGCAAAGTTAACCAGCAAGTTGCAGTGGCAGGAGCAGAGGAAATCAATTAAGGGATATTTATTAGATATTTATTAGAAGTAACCAAAGTACAAATCAAATCAAATATTCCCCCATAAGCACGTGGCACTGTAAATCCAGTCAGTCTAGCAAATAGTCCTGCAGGACCTGCTGGCAAATGGCGTTCAAACTATTCGCAGCTTATCAGCGGCAGGCGGAGAAAGGGCACAGACTGGAAGGGATAAGGGGGGTAAATCGAGGAGGGGTAAATCGAGGAGGGGTAAATCGAGGAGGAGGGGGTAAATCGAGGAGAAATGGAGAAGGTTATATATGGACGGGGATTGCTTTAACAATATAAAAAATAACTCAACAGTTGGCAGCAGTTGGCCAAACGGATGTGTGGCATGTGTGCGATGCGATAGTTTATTGAAAAGTTTCCCACTTCCCCCTCTTAGCGCCTTTTCCCCTGGATTTTTCCCAACTCGATTTTCCCCTTTTTTTTCTCTTCCCATCCCCCAGCTAAAATTAAAACTTTCTCCCACCCCAAAGTGGGCGCCGGAAGGACTGTGTCGCCATATAGTTTTCGTTTTACGCTTTCCACTCTGTTGGATTTTCCCGAGAAAAGAGTAAGTATACAAAACAACATCAGCAACTCCCTAAAAAATAAAAAAAAAGTGTGAAGAAAATACAACAAATTACTTGAGCCACAGCTGACTGCTGAGAAAATGAGGAGCGCAGATGAAATTCGAAAAGTTTGCAGCACCCAAAATAGATGACAAAGACAGCTAACAACATTTTCCAGAGGAAAACCCTGATGGCTGCAGGAGAGGAAATTTAATATGGGAAATTCGCCGGCAATCGAAGGGAATCAATGCCAGGGAAGTGGCAAGTAAACTCAAATTGAGACAACTTTACAGTCAATCCAAGGGGAAATTAATCCCCCAGAAGCAGCCAGCGGAAATGTGGCAGGACTGAAGGAAATGAAGAAAGCCAATGAATCGAAACTACTGGGCATTGTAGCGATTCCCAGGGGGGACAGGGAAAGCGGTAAAATTTCTCTCATTGAAAATTACGTATACGTTTTTCCCTAATAAAGTAAGAGCCCAATCCTCTTGAAAACCAATTAGGAGAAAGGCTCCAATCAAAATGGGCTACGTGGTCACAACAGAAATGCACATATCCTTTTATTTGATTCTCCAGGATCAGGAATGACAAAGATCCATGGAATCCATGGACAAGAACAACTGTATTAATAGAAAATTATATTATTTAAATAGAGCTTTCCTAACAAAGACCTATCCTTCTTAAAAATAATACATAGTTAATACACGTATCCTTTTATTTGATTCTCCAGGATCAGGGATGACAAAGATGCATGGAATCCATGGACAATAACAACTGTATTAATAGGAAATAATATTATTTAAATAGAGCCCTGGAATTCATGGACAATAACAACTGTATTAATAGAAAATTATATTATTTAAATAGAACTTTCTTTCTTAAAAATAATATATAGTTAATGCATATATCCTTCTATTTGATTCTCCAGGATCAGGGATGACAAAGATCCATGGAATCCATGGACAATAACAACTGTATTAATAGAAAATTATATTATTTAAATAGAGCTTTCCCCACAAAGACCCATCCTTCTTAAAAATAATATATAGTTAATGCACATATCCTATTAATTGATTCTCCAGGATCAGGGATGACAAAGATCCATGGAATCCAAGGACAATAACAACTGTATTAATAGAAAATTATATTATTTAAATAGAATTTTCCTTCTTAAAAATAATATATAGTTAATCCATTGCTGGCAAATTCTTAAATAAATGTTAATGCTGACTTTCCGCTTATTCTTGCCCCGCTTGCTGCCAAAATACTCTATGATAGACCGCATCCTGCTGGTCCTGCTGAGCGAGATATAATGAGTTTTTTAATAAAAACTGACGGGGGCATGGAAAGCTGGCCAGTATATAATAATGCCAGGACGACGCGTCGACAAGAAATAACGGCCAGCCCGGCAAGGATGATGGAAAGGTTCCTATTCCCCCCTTCCCTCTAAATTTGTGCCACATCCACATCCATCACCCTGGCCCTCCCTCTCCCCCAACTATGCATTCAAAATTCAAATATACCGCGTCACCTTTCATTTAAAAGAAAGCAACAAGGGCCACTGAAAATAATGTGAAAGTGCGGGGGGAGGGTGGACAATAAGGAATAAGGAATAAGGGGGGGGTGGTAAAATATGGAATATGGGGCAGATGGAGAAACTGGGACAATGGAGAGACAAAGACGAAGCAAGTGGAAACAAAAATGAGCCAAAAGGTTAGCACAACTCAAAGTAATTGAAGCGAGACTTTTTGACTGGCCGCTCCACAAACACAAATACCAAGCGAAGCGAGGACAGTGCGGTTCATTGCCATAAAGGCCACCAAGAAAACTAGAATTTAAGGCTTATATACTGATATATATACTTATATAGGCAGTAGCTACCTCCTGAAGCAAATGTATGATCAAGTCTGCTGTTTAACAAGATCTATTCTTATTAATATTATTATTATTATTGTTATTATTATTTCCTGACTACATTCATGACTCGCACTGTAGGTAATTATTTGAAGATATCTATACAAGGAATATGCCTTAATATATATATATATATATTGTGTTTTTGCGTAGCTGACCAAGCCCAAGTTACCAGGCATTTGTTGACCTTTTGCTGAATTTTAAGCGCCATTCGCCCTCCAGGTGCGAATGTCGTGACTCGAATGCCTTGCCTTTTCTTAGCTTTTCGTTCTCCCAAAGTTTTCCCCGATTATTCTGTATGTTTTGTTACCTGTATCCCGCCGTCCTCCTCACCTGCGGTTGACCCCGCCAAACAGGAAAGGGAAGTTCGGGTCAACAGCCGCTAGGCCTAGCAATCAAAATATATAACAAAAAAAAAAAATAAGAAAGAATACGGGAAAAAACAACAAAATGAAGACGAAGGAAGGAAATTACTTGGCGACTTTGTCAGGGACTCCTTGGAGTCGTGGATAAATTTACATTTTACTTATTTATTAAATTTACGCGCTCACAAACAATTCAGGTGAATTTATTACAATATTTTCAATGCGACTGTGGACCGCACAGGCTTAAAAACTTAATTAAACGCCATTTATGTGCAATATATGGAATGTGTCCATAATATATTCAGAATGTGACCCTTAGCCGTCGGACTAATTAATTTAAATGGCCGTTTTAACCGCTCTTTTCTGCTGCCCATGATTAATCCAATGTCGGCATATAATTGATGGATATTTGGTATACATTATTTGGGATAAAAAAATAATTAAAGCCAACTTTTGGTTTAATCACCGTTTACATATCCAATTTCCAGGCCGAAGTCTTATTTTTAAATATATAGGAAAGGCAAAAAATATATATCTCCTTTTGATAACATATAAATTTGATGATAATAATTTAAAAACAAGAAAATCAAATGTAAGCGAGACTAAGGCTAAGACTAAGACTAACTCTACTGATCAATATAAGTTTGAAAAACTCTACTATTTTTACTATTATTTTTTAATGTAAAAAATCTCTTGCATTGACACTGTAATTTCCAACCAGTTCTAGCAACAACATTAAGAATATTATGTAGGAAAGCTAAACTCGAGGTAGAAAAATTATTTAAGCCAGCGAATTAAGCTTGGCCATACTTATATGTGTTCTTAACTTGTTTCTTAGTTTCCTTGATCAGCTTCTTCACTATCTCCGCAATATATATGTGTGTATATGTATATGCTGATAGTCCTATTAGCTAATTGTCAGGTATTCGAATGAATCCACTTAGTCCACACATTTAATATGCATTTTCAACCACTTTGAGCGACATCAAAGGCAGGCAATTCGAAGGCCAAAGCTTAAAGGACCTGCTTATCCTTCTTCGTTGCTCCCCACCCTTTCAATCTGTTTAGACTCGTCTTGTTCACTTCCTGCCGAAGGTCCTTTATCCGCATTTACATCAGCCGTAATGCGATACGGTCCCGATTGATGGACAATGTTTTATGCATAGATATATATCCAGCTTTATTTTTTCCCAAAATTGGGTAATTTGAGCTCTAACCTTTGATTCAAATTAAATCAATTAAGGTTAATGGTTTTTTCATTAATTAGTAAAGGATATACGCCCATTTTAAATTCTTTTAAAAATGCATTACAATGCATACATTAAATGTTTCTTTAATTATCCTTAAATTAGGCAATTGCCTTTTATTTCTTCAGAGTTTCTTCGTCTAAAAACAAACTATTATAAATGAAAA
Organism: Drosophila pectinifera; assembly: GCA_008042775.1. Classification (NCBI taxonomy): domain Eukaryota; kingdom Metazoa; phylum Arthropoda; class Insecta; order Diptera; family Drosophilidae; genus Drosophila; species Drosophila pectinifera. The sequence goes on along the minus strand of VNKC01004373.1, from coordinate 10,335 downwards.
TATAACCGCACAAGTGGGTGAAAATAGATAAATAAATTGGGTAAAATAATAATAAATAAAGTGAAAAGTCTGCAAAAAGGATAGACGAAATCCTCGGAAGCGAAAGCAACATCTGCAATTTAATAAAAAAAACAATTTCCCTGCTCTCTTTTTCCAATTTAGAGACGTATAAGTACATCTTTATATGAATTGTTATGCTTCCTTAATTTCAACTTCAAAGTTTCCATTTCGCAGTTGAATATATGCACACGTTAGGGGCCAAATGTTAGAGGGTATCACCGAGCCAAAGAAAGGCATTTGGTTTTTGTAAACAAATTACTTGATAAAATATTAACAATATCTAAAGCTTGTATTATTATTCAACACATTTTATATATATTTAAAACAAAATCTTGAGCCCTATTGTAAGCCTAATTAATTAAGTACTTATACGCCAAATAATATATATATATATATGAATAAGCCAAAGAAAGGCATTTGGTTTCTTTAAACAAATTACTTGATAAAATATTAACAATAGATAAAGCTTGTATTATTATTCTACACATTTTATATATATTTAAAACAAAATCTTGAGCCCTATTGTCAGCCAAATTAATCAAGTACTTATACGTAATATAATATATATATATGAATAAGCTTATATGGGAGATACCAAATTTAAAGGGTATTATTCCACCTATAAGGCTCGGCTCATATATTCTTGTATTCCAGTTTTTTAAGCTCTATTGAGCCCTATTGTTAGCCAAATTAATCAAATATTTATAAGCTAAATAATATATATATATATATATATATGAATTTAAAGGGTATATTGCTACCTATAAGGCTCGGCTTATATATTCTTGTTTTCCAGTTTTTTAACAGTTCTCTTTTCATATTTTCTGTTTTGTTTTTTTAAGAGTCTGAGCCAGCAGTTGCAGTTGCCGGCGACATGAATGAACAATAATGTAACGAGACTTGGGAAAGTTGCGTTAAGCAAATTAGAAAGGAAATTCGCTCTCGCGCGCACACACACACACATGCGTTTCGGTGAGTTTTCCGGGTGCCTCCAAGGGGGTGGGATGGGGGCGTGGCAGGATAACGGAAAACGGAGGCTGGCTGAAGGATGAAGTTTTGTTTTTGGCTATTTCGTTCTTGAAGTGCGCACTTCACTCGAGTAATTTGCCACGACACGCGCACTCACACACACACACACACACACACACTGCCGCACTGCCGCACACACACTCGCGCACGCACGCACAGCTGGCGGCCATTTTGACACACACACGCACATGTGTGCTGACATTTAGATTGAAAAACGAGCCAAAAAGCAAAGGCAACATATAATCGAGAAATGCTTCGTCAAGGGGAAATGATACAAAGCAATGTTTTCGTGTAGCAGCCGCCCGCCGCCAGGGGCGTTACAGGTGCGTTGTGTGTGTGTATGTGTGTGTGTGCGGGTGCGTGAGTGTATGGGTGTGTGTGAGGCTGTGTATGTAGATACACCTGCAGTCAAGATAATATCACAAAGTAAGCTTCGGATAATATCCCCCCTGCGCAGCGGCTTTATACAGGCACTGAAGTCTGCAAACTATAATCATTGCCTACTTTTTTGGGCCTTCCATAAGAAGCATTAAAAAGCCCTTTTATTATTATTAATTTAATTAATACGCTCTTAATTATAGAATTTGAATTTTCAGTTATGTTTATGATGTTACCTTATTAAAAATATATGGAATAAATAGTTTATAAGGTAACTCAATTTTGACGGTTAGCAAATGTAATAAGAAGAGTCCAAATCTATTTATTATTTAAATTATTTTGTATTTAAATTATTTGTTAATAAGATTATTTATTAAATTTATTTATTTATTATAAAAATTATTATTTAAACTTTTTATTATTTAAATTATTTATCAGTTCAATTATTTATAATTTTAATTATTTCGTGTTTAATCTAATTATTATTTTAAGTATTTATTATAAAAATTATTTATTATTTAAATTATTTGGTATTTAAATTGTGTGCTATTATTATATATATATTATTTAAGCTATTTATTCCTTAAACTATTTATTTTTTAAATTATTTATTATCAAAATTAGTATTTTAATTATATAATATTTAAATTATTTATTATTAAAAGGATGAATTATTTAAATTATTTACTATATAAATTGTTTATTATTTATTTTAATTTATCTTTCCCATTTCTGAAGAGTAGTGTCAATTTATTTGCATTTAGATTTAATATTTAATTTAAATGTTAGATAGAGCTTCATAAATATTCCAAAGATCCCATCCTAAGGTAGAATCCTTTTTAAAAATTCTAACTCAAACTTATTCAATGGTTGGCTAAAATCAAGCCAAAATACGCATTATTTAACCATTCAAATATAAGGTAATTTTTCTGTGCTCCTAATATCTTGACCGCAATTGTAGCTGGTTTCTTGTGCGTGTGGCAAGTGAAGTGAAGTGAAGCGTATGCTAAATTTTTATTGAAGTGCATACAAACAAACATGCCCGAAGGCAGTTCACTCAGCCGAAGGGAAAACTGTTGACACTGCCCCCGTAGACTTTTCCCCAGCCAGCGCCCTCTCCCTAGCATTTCCAGCCTCTTCTTCCCGCCTGCTTTTCTTCAGGTGGTAATTTTCCAGTAACTACAAAAACGGCAACGTCAAGAAAAGCGGCGGCAGATAAAGAAGAAGTGGCAGCTAAGGCAGAAAAGGCTGCTGGAGTCGCAGGCACCTTAAATACAATTTAAAACCGTACCCAGCTTGGCGGCATCCACTGAGCAAAAATACGGAACAGCGAAGATCTCCATAAATATATTATTGAATTTTATTAAAACTAACATAGGGTATTTCTCAGTCTTTTATTATATCTTGAGCTTTATTTTGAGAATTTTGTATTTTATTTAAAATACGGAACAGCGAAGATCTCCACTAATATATTATTGAATTTTATTAAAATTAAAATAAGGTATTTCTCAGTCTTTTATTATATCTTGAGCTTTATTTTAAGAATTTTATATTTTATTATTAGACCAAAAATTGGTATACAAAAATATACTATTTCCTTTTTAACAATTAAACGAATTAGTCAACAATATGTAAAAGAAATTACTCAAATTAATCAAAGTAAAGAGAATACTTTTGCTCAATCTTATACAAAAATATAAATTAAGTTCAGAATGTTAAATATATTTAAATATTTTATTATTTATTTATTTCTTATTATTATTATGTATTTATACTTATTTTCATTTATTTATTCTTATTATTATGTATTTATACTAATTATTATTTATTTATACTTATTATTATGTATTTATACTTATTATTATTTATTCATACTTTTTATTATTTATTTATAGTTATTTTTATTTATTTACACTTATTACTATGTATTTATACTTATTTTCATTTATTTATACCTGTTATTATGTATTTATACTTATTATTATTTATTTATACTTATTATTATGAATTTATACTTATTATTATTTATTCATAGTTAATATTATTTATTAATATGTAGTATTATTTACCACCGTGTGTATGCGGCAGACCCTGCATTAAACGAGGGAGCTGAAAACCAAGTGAAACAAATCGAGGAACCCAACAGAGATAACAACAAAAAACGATAAAATAGTTAGCGAAAGTGAGTCGAAGTTGAAATGCACTTGAAGGCCGTTGACAGATAACAACAAAGCTGTTTATGCAAACAAACTTAAATTTAGAAGACAGTAGGTTGGCCCTAAACTAGGGTCATTGTTGATTGAATAACTATCGAGGGGACTTCCCTAGGTAAATAATAAAATACAATCAAATTGGATTCATGATTCATTCTGGCGACTCTTTGTATTTTCTTGAGTATTTATTTTTGCTCCTTTATGCTTTATATTTCTTTTATTATTTTCCCATTTCCCATTTTATAATTAGTATTTTATAGTAAATTCCTAAGAGTAATCCCTTTATTTTATTTTATTTAAAACCAAACAGTTGCCTTTGAAAAAACCAGATCCTGCGACCTGTAGGGTATGTGAGGCAGGCTCCTGCTGATTTTCGTGGTGTTGCTGGTGCCCCACTGAGATATGTGTGTGTGTGCGTGTGTGTATGTGTGTGCATGCGTGCGTGCGTGTGTAATGGCGGATGTGTATGTGGATGTGCCCGGCATTGCCACTGCTATTTCACAGCCACTGATGACGATGGCAACGACACAAAAGTTGAGTTCAAACACTCAATCATTTTTACACCCCAAACTCTGGTGGTGTGTGTGTGTGTGTGCGCGTGTGCGTATACCCTCAACACCAGCAAACATCTGTTGTGCAAACACACACACACACACACACAGACACTTGGCAAACAGGTGCAGTGTAGCGTATTTGCTATAAATAAATTTTCAATATTTTTCCCACTCGCCTGTATCATTTTTTCTGTGTGTTTTTGCCGAACCGGTGTGGATTTTGCATTTTCTATTATATTTTTTCTCTAAAGCCCGCCGCGTGTATTTTCCTGCCTTATTTATTTTCCCTTTTTTTTCGGCTGCCGCGCGAAAACTGAATTCCAATAGAATTTAATTATTTTAGCGCAAATACATCGCTCTGTAACGCTTAAAAAACATTTTTAACGCCAAGTGGAAAATCCTATAGGGAGGAAATTTAAAATGTTTTTTTTTTTTTCAGGTTGCCAGAAAATTTCTGTATAGGGAAAAAATACCAGCAAGCCAGCAACTCAATCAATGTGCTCCAGCGACTCAATTTCAAACTTAGGTGTGTCAACATTTTCACAAAAATAAAAGAATGCCAGCCAGTCCCGGCGAGGTAAGAATGCCTGAGTGAGAGCCAGGGCCAGCGACATCGCTTGCTTTATTTATTATTAAAAATAAATAATGAAAAATCAATAGAAATTTATTTATACATATTCATCAATATGTATACAAATTGCGCCCAACCGAGGACATCCTCAACCAAAATGAACAACATCCCAAGTGACACACACAGACAGATGGGTTCACCAAAATAGCAATGTGAGTCTTTAATTTATTTAATAAATATACATAGATTTTAAGAGCAGAAAGGCACTGTTTTAACTGATTTATTATAGTTAGTATTAGTTTTAAATGCAGTTCATTTTTTAAAATATTATTAGCTTTGTGAACTTAAGTAATTTTCCCAACCTTAATAAGCTGATTCAATTAGCAATATGTCTTCTGTCATACCTCAAATACTTAAAATATAAAAAAAAATATTTTCTATACTAAAAATAATAAATATACATAAATTTTAAGAGCAGAAAGGCACTGTTTTAACTGATTTATGAGTCTATTAGTTTTAAATGTAGTTAATTGCTTAAAATATTATTAGGTTTGTGAACTTAAGTAATTTTCCCAACCTTAAAAATCAACCTTAATAAGCTGATTCAATTAGAAATATGTTTTCTGTCATACCTCAAATATTTAACATATTTTAAAAAATATTTTCTATACTGAAAAGCCACCATTTTGGCCACAACTGTGCCCCGCAGGCCAAAGTTCATGAGACAGGGCAAAGGGGTCAGCGGGCACAGGCCAGATGGGCAGGAGGTGCAGGTCCTGAGTAAGGGAATTAACTTTAGGATAAATTTGTCATGTTGTGGGACGAAAAAAAAACGATGTATATATAACCAGGCAGGCCAGAAAAAGATGGAAGGGAGAAAAACATCAGAAAGGATAACTCAATTATTTATGATGTATGCATGTGCATGTGGCTTTATCTAACTGGATTAAAGGCTTCGGCCCAGAGGCGTTATAGTCGTGACTTTCGCACTTATACGTATTCTAGGCAAGATGCCAAAACACTAAATTTAATTTGTATTCGAAATTAAGTGGCATCTTACTATAATGCTTAAAAAAATGTCTTGAAGGCCCACAAAGAATTATTTAAGGATTTAAGCGGATTGCTAGACTATATTTCTGTGTTCAAGTCAAGCCAAGCTTGATAAGTAAATGTTAAATTATTTGAAATGCAATTTATAAATATTTAATTAGGGTTGCTGACTCACAGAACTAAACAAAAACTAATGGAAAAAATACTTTAAGTGGCTTAAATAAAGAACACATTTTGTTAGATTTTTATTTTAGGAATAAACTAATTTTTCGAGTCTCTTACTTGAACCATTAATATGGAATTTAGTACTCGAAATTAAGTGGCAACTAACTATAATGCTTATAAAAAATTCTATAAGTTTTCATTTGTGTTAAAGGCAAACCAAGAATTATTTAATGATTTAAGCGGATTGCTAGACTATATTTCTGTGTTCAAGTCAAGCCCAACTTGATAAGTAAATGTTACATTATTTGAAATGCAATTTATAAATATTTAATTAGGGTTGGTTCATCACAAAAACTAATGCAAAAAATACTATAAGTGGCTTAAATTCAGAACACATTTTGTTAGATTTATATTTTAGGAATAAACTAATTTTTAGAGTCTCTTACTTGAACCTTTAATATGGAATTTAGTGTAATTACCTTTGCAAAAGTTTTTACCTTCAACATAATTAAATAAAGTTCGAAGCTCTGCAGTATAAATCCAATAAAATGGAAACCCAGAGCTGTAATTAAATCACCTTCTAGTTCCTGCCATCCAATCCAATCCAATCACTTTAATCAATCCCTAATAACTATCTATCCCCCCTCCAGATTTACCTGCTGATAATTCCCAGTCATAGTCAGGGCAAGGCCAGGTAAAAACCGGATGCCGGATAAAACAATGCCAACACATTTGCAATACTCGTTTGCCACATAATCGGATTCCCCGAGAGCCCGACAGGAGATATCTTTTAAGTTGATTACACGCCCGGTCCCCTTGGAACATTTAAGGTAGGAATTTCACTCTCCCAAAAAAAAGAAATCCTTACAAATTGAACACTTTCATCAGCGGCGGCGGTGGGAAAACCCTTTTCCAATTCCACCGCCATTTCCCTTTACATTTCCCCGTCGCTGAACGCTCAAGTGGCAATAAAGTAATAAGATTGTAAGCTCCGCTCTCTCCGCCGCTTTGTTTGTTGTTTGTTGCCAACGTGTATTTAAATTAATTGCATAAAATTAGACTTTTATTGCCAATTGCCATGGAGCTTCGTTTTGCAGCCAATGTGCGTGTGTCCCTGTGTACGTGTGCGTATACGTGATGTTTTGAACAATTTACAATCCTGCCGACTGCCGGCTGCCGGATTATCCTTGCGTGTGCCATTCACAATTGTTCGAGAGCCAGCAGCTCCTTGGACCCGAACCCTCTCTCTAATTGAATGAATATGAAATTGAATTTCTGTTGCATTATTCATGGCGATTTTTCGACGGTCGCCAGCATAATTGCGGTCAATGGAATTTGCAAATTGCCAATTATAATTACAGCAAACAGCAGCAGACCAAAAGCGAAAACAAACAAAATTACAGTTCGGAATGGTAATGGCCATTTTCGATTCAATTAACTAAAGGTTTTCCAAATTTTCAACACAAGGAAATAAATTTGTTGGCACACAAACTGGGGTAAAATTGTCATTGAATTAATTAAGGATTTTGAGTGGAATTTAATGCAGAAACATCTAGGATCCAGGAGCTTCAAAAATAGCTTTAATAATATTCTTGTAGGTTACTATAATACCCATCCATATGAGAGTTGATATTAGTATTTAAATATTAATTTCCGTGAGCAATACATAACCCACTCCATATTAATTTTCTTAATTGTTAGACCTTTATATCCTTAAATGGCCTAAATTTCAAGTAACCCATGTGCCCAAGTTTTCCACTTAATTAACAGCTAATACCTCAATTAAGTTGCCCTTTCTGTTGGCATCTCGTAATTAGTTGTCCTTCCCCTTTCACCAATGCACATGCAAATTGCCGTATCGATAATTAAGTGGAGTTGCGTTTACATTATCCTACCATCCATCCATTGATCCGGGCACTCTCATTATCGCAACGAACAATCCATCCATATTTCAACAATTAAAATGCATTGTGAACTGTCATTGCCCAAGTGAAATGCTTGCTACACTGCCACAAATCGAGCGAGTCTTCAATCATTCAAGTTAATTGTCATATGCCAAGCGAGTGCTCAGTTGATTATTTGTGAAAATACTGCACAAAAAACTGTGTTTTTTGCACTCTTTTAAATGGAAAATATCGTAATTTCAAGATTTAGCCACTGAAACTAAACTTGAGAGCTGGTATCTATTATTAAATTTAAGAATTGTAAACATATGTATTATTAGAATTGTAAACATGTGTTATTAGTATTAAGTGTGAACATATTGTTAATTAATATAAGTAAGTATCGATAAATCGATAAATATCTTAGGAAGTGCGGACAACTTCACTTGACAAGAAGAAGAAGAAAGAGATAGACGCGCAAAATTATAAAAATATATCAAATAAAGACTATCATTTACAGAACCTTAATTAAATAATGCTATAATTAATTTACTCCAATATATATAATTTTTTTTCAAAATGTTTATTAATTCTTTCAAGTGATTCGCTAGATTGCAACGCCCAAAATATTGAAATTCGAGATGATGACAATGATTTGTAGTGAAATCCAATCAAATGCAAAACGTTTACACTGTACTTGTTTTGGGGGTGGGGGATAATTTGGATAGGAGTGAGGCTGGGTTATTTTGTGGGCGGCTTTGGGGCTTCATGTTTCATTTCATTTCGGTTTGTTACGCAATCAAAATGACTGACAGCTAAATATGCATATTCAATTAGTGGGCGAGGAGTTGAAAGGAAAAGGCAAACAGAGGCGGCTGCCCGGGCTTGGAGGGGGCTCTCGGAGGCCGCAGAGCCCCCGGCGATTCAGGGCTACACCCACACAGAGGCTCGCCGGGAATTTTGCCTTGAGTTTCTCCTAATTGGAGAAAGGCTCGCACACAATTGCAGCCGTCGTCAAAATTCAGGCTCCTCTGGTTTCCCTGGCGTTGCATTTAAGCTTGGATATGGTAAAAGTCAAGAAAACCACTAAACAAATTAAGTCTAGGCATTGTTTTAAATAAAATAAAATGTAAATAAAATTTTCAGCTTTATGTTATTGAGATTTGAGAGCTGTGAATGAGTGATTGCTTATATTTGTGAATTAAGGATTGCAGTTTAAATAGGCAAGGTTTATATACCTTTAAAATGTCTGGTAATTATATATACCTTTATTATATATACCTTTAAAATGTCTGGTATTATAAATTAATAAACTTAGCCCCTATGAACTTATTTGTTATAAATTAAAATATCAAAGAACAATAATTCAGGCTTGCACTAAAAATATAGCTGGCAGATTTCTTTGCAAAATGATTTCAAGTTTTCTGAAACAAAACTCACTAGTAACCTAAATTTATAATTAATTAAATTTAATGGTTATTCATTTCTTAAGAAGTTAATATATATATATATATATATATATAAATAAATATATAGTAATAATAAAATAAAATAAAATAAATTAATAAATAAATAAATATCTTTATCTCATTTAGTTTTTTTCAGAATTCATCTAAGAACTTTGGCCCACAGTAGTGATAAGATTCTCAGTTAGATTTCACGGCCTGCTCACTTCGACAGTTTTTCTTTTTTCCTCTTGTGAAGAGTCCTGTCAAGGAGACGAACAACAGGCAACAGGCAGGCAAGGAGCTGCCAACGAAGTGCTGACGAGTGTCCTGCCACGGGAAACAGAAATAAAAGGAGCAGGAAGGCGAACAAAGCGAAGACCCACTGAAAATGAAAATGAAAATGAAAATGCTTGGAGTGCGCACACTTTTCGACACTTGTGGCACAGAGCTTAAGAGGTCAAAGGGCAGCACATGTGAGAGGGGGGGAGCAGGGCGCCAGGCTCAGGACCAACTAGCCGATGCCCAGTACAAAAAGGGAAAACACTCTGGCAAATATGGCATTTTTATCAAATTATTTTCCAATTTTTTAAAGGTAAGAAAATATATAATACAAATATATATATTTTTTTTATTGTTAGAAATTTTCAAAAAATAAATTAAAGAGAAATAATTCTAATTTCGATAAAATAATTATGCCTCTTGTAAAAAAGGTTCCTTAAAGCATAAACAATTTTTTGAATATATATCTCGAAGATGGAAATAGTATTTTATATTTTATAATATAAAATAAAATTAATCTTTTATATATTAAAATATAAATAAAAATTAATCTTTTAAATATTATAATATAAAATAAAATTAATCTTTTATATATTATAATATAATATATTTCTAATATATTTCTAATGATCATGTAAATTAGAAACCTTCCCCGAACACTTTTTGTATATATTTCACGAATATGGAAATAGTCTTTTATATTTT
>VNKC01004364.1:0-14060 GCA_008042775.1 Drosophila pectinifera | reverse complement strand
AGGCATAACAAACATACCAGATAATTTTGAATACCATTGCCTTACAATTAATTTAACTAAAACAGAGGAAGCTTATAATAATTTACTTTCACAAGCTTTTGGATACAAAGAATTTAAACAAGTGGAATATTTAATTGAAAAATTGCAAAGAAATATGAACGGTATTAAAATAGTCAAACGAAATAAAAGAGGATTCATAAACGTTGTTGGTACAGCTTATAAATATCTATTTGGAACATTAGATAGTGATGATAAAATTGAATTAGAAGAAAAAATAAAATCAATAGCTCAGAAAAGTATACAAATTAACGAACTAAACCACATTATAGGTACACTTAACGAAGGAATAGAGGTTATTAATAAACATCGCGATTATGACGAAAATTCGAAAATGCTTGAGTTGTTAATTTTAAATTTGGAACATTTTACAGAGTATATTGAAGATATAGAAGTGGGAATGCAATTAGCTAAAATAGGAATCTTTAATCCAAAATTATTAAGATACGATTATATAGCCCACATAAATTCGGAAAAAGTACTAAACATAAAAACATCAACTTGGCTTAGGTCAGACAGTAACGGAATTTTAATTATTTCCCATATACCTAGAGAAATAATAAAAATACCTGTGTTTGAAATATTAGCCTATCCAAACGATGATAATAGGATGCTACAAGAAAACTCTCAAAACAAATACTATTTCCATAAAAACAAATTATATAACAAAGATTCTACATATTCTACATACACACTAAAGAAATATATTTCGAACAAAATAAAGAAAACCAGATATACAAATACAAAATTTTAAGCATAATATTGTAATAAATTTATAAGTTCAAGAAATCAAACAAAAATATTATTATAATTTATAAAAAACCCAAAGCTGAAGAACTTGAAATGGAGTTACAAAATCAAGAGCTACCAACACTATACCCGAAAACCACTGGTGCTTTAAAAAAGAAAATAATTATATGAGCATACACATATAGTCATCCGATTTTTATAAAATTAAAAAAATAATAATAATTTTTAAAGTGTAATAAATAACTTTATCTCGACTAGTGTTCTATATGTTAAAAAATAACGAAGTTATTCCGTTTATCCTATTATTTTCCTATTAGTTTCTTAATATTCCTATGACATCTTTTATATTATAGAGTTTTCCGACTTTTTTAAATTAAAACCCTAATTCCCTAATATATATATATATATATTATATTTTCGTCTGTTGTGCTTATATTCTACCTGCAGAAGAAATAAGACTGTTTGCTGTGTTTTTTAATCAGATAGTTCTAAAACTGAGGAACTAGCTTGCTGATCAATAATATGCGTATTTTATCGGATCGGAAATGACTACATCAAACCAGCCGACCTAAATGCGATGAAATCAAGATAAATAAATAAATCTAGCTGACATAAGCTGTCAAAAAAACTAAAAAAAAAAACGCAGCAGCAGGCAAAATGGAGTATCAGAAACACAAAACGATAATCCCACAATTCAATATTAAATAATAAATAAATTAACATCTCATTATTAAGTTATTTTCTTTAATAAATATCTTCGACGAATTCCGATGATTGGAATCGTTTGTAAAAATAATGTTGACCAATATGAAACGTAATTGCCAAGCCACACATTGGACATTGATGCAAAAATAAAGCTAAATAGGATCTAGTATTTCATCGTTCTACGGTTGGCAAAGGCAGGTAGGGGAAATTAGGAGAAGTCTACTGGAACCTTAGGGGGTACGTCGTCAGCGTATATGAGTACTCTTGTATTAGTCAGAACTTTTGGCAGGTCGTTAATAAATAATGTAAACATTAAGGGACTAAAGGTAACCTGAAAAACATTAGGTAATTTGTTTTTAAAGAGGATCATCTGCGTTCTGCCATTCAAATAATATAAGATCCGCCTTAGAAGATCGACCGGAAAACCCATTAAGTTCAGTTTCCTAACAAGAACGTATAAACGGAGTTAAATACATTAATGAAATCAGTATAATTCACATCGCACATTTTGTGGAAGTCTCTTATAATTAAAAAAGTGAGCTCAAAAAGGTTAATTGTTGGTGATCTTCTTCATGTTGGCATGGAGAAATTACTGCTCCACAAAGATGCTTTATTGGTCAGTAAGTATGTTTCAGAAAGATTTGGGAAGGTTGACAATCTTGGAATTAGCATTCGCTTTCCTACATTTTTGGTGAAATGGAATAACGAGTGATTCCTTTCAAATAAGGGGGAATTTGGAGGTTTCTAAGGAAAAGGTCAACAATTTAAGAAGGGGATTGCACAAGGAGACGGCACAATACCTAAGCACACACGGGACATGGACACGGACAAATCAACCGTCTTAACACTTTGAAGATTCAAAAGACGCGAGCTTTCATTTAAGCTAGGACTGAAAATTAGGGTAGACTTGAACATGGTGTATGACTAAGTCTGGTTTAAATCCGTTGACGAAGAATAATTGGCTTGAAAAACTCAGGAAAGAGATCGGCAACTGTCTAATCATTATTTGCTGTCGTTTTTATTTAATTAAATCGAGTAAGAGTGTGTCATAGGTATACGTCAAGTGTTGACTAAATTATATGACTGTATTGGGTCCTGCGAGACCTGAACCCCGCAACGAGTCAAATAGTATTTATAACACTGTGAGTTAAGCACGATGAAATTGGATCCATCAATAAAATACGAGAAAAACTAGTTCGAAATCCCTTACGTTTCAATTTGAAATAGAGGTTGGACCAAGGAGACTTATTTATGCTTGACGGATAGTAGACCGGCACACATTCGTTGCAGTGCACATGTATAGATCGGATCAATTTAATTCATATATAATATTGTTATTCGTTCGATGTCCGCCCTGCGAAAGCAGTTCTCTTAGCTGCCCCATCAGACTTATCCGCAATAGCAATCCCAATATCGACAGTCACATCCAAAGTAGTATGATATGGATACTCAGGTTGCGTCAGTGGCGCCACCGTAACCAAACTGACTGACCGAATCAGAGACAAAGTAGAGATCAAACAAGCGATCTAAGGAATTTCGAACATGGTTGGGTTGGTTTTGGTTGGGTCATAGAATTGGGACAGCGAAATATCAAACACCATCAATAAAATAATGTTGTTAAAAGAGTATATGAGGATACATTTGTGGACCAAATCGCTGCGACAGAAATAAGATTATCCGCAAACTGTCATTCAGAAAGCTTTGAGAAAAACTGAGAAACCAGTTTGCCTAGAAATGTGTATATTCTTGCAGTGTAATTAAGTAACTTGTTATCCCGATTAAATAACAAAACAAGTAGGAAAGCCACAATAGGGTGTGACCGACAGTGAGATTCCCGGTACCCTAAGCATTGTTTTTAAAATTTAAATCAAATTCACTTTTCTAATGATGCTAAAATTGATCGTAGTCTATAATCTACAAAACAAGTAGAAAATGTCAAATGTCTAAGAATGTTGCTAGGAACATGCTGAGCAACACCCATTGGTGCTGCCAAGATATTGTTTATATTGCAGATGTTTAGCAATCACAGAAACCTATTTTTAATAACTTCCATGTTTATCATCCGATTTCACTCACATAGAGCACGTCCACACAAATGTATTTATTTTATATATATTTACTTCCAAGCGAATATCACGACAATAGCTTTTTTATACGTTTTCCATGGTTTTCAAAGGCAAAAGCTTGTGTGACCAAATTTTGAAACAAACTTAATCTGCGTGCAACAAATTAGAATGTTGTCTCCAAGTTTGGTAGCTCTAGTTCATATAGTCTCAGAGATCTGTTGTTTCACAGGGACGAACAGACGAACAAAAGGACATGGCTAAATCGACTTGACTGGTGACGCCGATCCTTCTGCCTGTTACATGGCTTGCTTTCTAGTTAAATAGTTTCTAATAAATAGGGCAAAGTTCAGTCTTCTGTTTGTAAGCTTCTTTCTAGTTTTTAAGGCTTTTTTAAAGAAATTTTATTTTTGATTAACAAAACGAAAACCTAACGTGTAAGAAAAATGAACAGTCACTTACTCAGCCGCATCGTCAGTGGTACCACTATTTCGATCAGCAAGACCTTCACACTTGATAAGGACCTCTTGCAACTTTTCTTGCACTAACTGTTCCCTAAGGGCTGATGCATCGGATTCCTTCCATGCATCACCCAAAGCATCTTTAAGTTTTTGCATAGCCTCTTCTGAAGTTGCAGTTAGTTCGAGGGCAAGGCGGAGCTTGTTTTCGGACGATAATATTTGCGGTCGAAGTACTTCATTATCATTGACTTCATCTACATAACGCCTATGCAAATTAAAAATAATGTCACTATAGCGCTTAATGCGAGACGCTTCAAAATGTCTTTTGGCTTCCATTAAAAATTGTACTACCTAAAATTAATATATTTGCTAAATATGTAATATTTAAAAAATTGTCATACCCTATTAGCTTCATGAAAAAAATCATCATTGATGTCAGAGTACAAATTGAGCTCGAGGACATCTGTTTCATCTACCGCATCATCATATAGTAGTTCTGGCTCTTGTATCTTCTCAACATCGTTAGTCTTCTTGGGTTTTTTTTTGTCCTTATTGGGAGCCATGTTAAAAAATATGTTTGGACGTCGATATTAAATTTCTTTTGATAAGCATTTATTTGAACAATGTGCTTGACATATTTAGCAAGGACATCCTGGTAATATTAGTATGAATCAGTTATTGGCTCGGCTTAAACATTCTTAGTTATCTTTTGACTGGCAGATACTTTTCAAAATAACTTTTTAATATTTAATCAATAGACGATGGTATTATAATTTTAGTCAGAAGATTTCTTTTGTTGTTAAAGTTAGTTTTTAAACTCCATTGTCTTTATTGGATAGGTAAGAATAGAACAACAAAATCTTTCACACCTCTAATTATTGTAAAGATGGAAGAGATCCCGATTTATAAATTCTTGTAGGCTTTTCATAGTCTTATGTGCGAAGTAGGCTTTTCTAAGACTTATGACAAACAACAAAATTTAATTTATTAGCAAAGGATTCTTAAATCGTATAAGAGATATGGCGGAGTTGCGTGAATCACAATCACCAAAAGTACTTCGACGATGTTCACCAGCTTTATTTTCTTGACTAGCATTCCAGTAGGAGCCAAATTTGAATATAACGCTCATTACAATCCTTGTTACTTCGGTTAAGAAATCCCTATATGGTCTGGATCCCTAAATTTTCAAATGATCTAACACACATTTTTAAGATTTCGCTGGGATTCATCACTCACCTATCTTGCAAAAACGAAGTGCAATGGGCACTTAGACCTCTGAACCATATCCAACTTTGACTGTCATACTACGTACAATGAGGCACAAAATTATGGCACAGTTGCAAATTTTAAAGCTTTTCATTTTAAGACAGACCCCACCGTTTCAAAAGCATGCAGCGTAACATGTAGACGAGAGGGATTATTCATTAAATTTTCATTTCTCATTTTCTTTTTTCTTGTATTTGTTATTATTACGCATTTTTTTATTGTAGCCAATGTGACGCCAGCGACGCGCATGAATGAATTAATGACGGGTGTGTTTCCGAAGCGCTCGTATTCTGAGTGCGATAGTAATTTTTGGCGGAAAAAAGTGAAAAGTGGCTTCAAATCCGCGAAAATTTGTGCGCGAATTCGTCGAGCAACCGGAAAACATGAGTTTTCGAGTGGAAAAGATAAGTTACTTTCTTCACGGTGCTAGAACGTGCTGGAAATTTTCCACTGCTTTTGCTTGGTATTGGTGAGTAAATTCCAAGAGGCACTAGTAGGTCATCCTGCAGTCGCAGGTACACCTGCAGAGTGTTGTGGGTAATGGGCAAGCTGCCATGATGGCCGAGTTGTCGGCCACTCAGCGCATGGTGAGGAGGAGTTTTTGCTCGTTGAGTGGCATCGACTCGACTGTCGCTGGCGATCAGTCGACACGACGAGCTCGTGATGGCACTTATGCTGCGGTGTAGAGAGCTGGACACTCAGCTAGCTATGCTGTCGCCGCCCCCACCCGCCATGACGTATGCTGGTGCTGCTGCTAACCGGTTGCCGGCCCAGATGCCTCGAGTCGCCCCACTAAGGTCCGCGAGACGTGGTCGGCAGTGGTTAAGTGCAACGACGAATCTGTATCTGGAAAGCAGATAGCTGACAGAGTACGGACAGTGGTTGCACCAGCCCTAGGAGTTAGGGTGCATGAAATCCGAGCTTGCCATAGGTGCGGGAAACTCGGTCACAATACTGAGAGGTGCCAAAACCTGGTGGACTATCGAAATTGCCGTCATAGGGGACAACCTTCGGGGCATCATATGCTCTCGGGAGATTGCCCGATATATGGCGCGGTGCTAGCAAGGGTGCAAGCTAGACATTAATGTTTAGCTTCATCCAAGCAAACTGTGGCCGAGGTCGAGCTGCAACCATCGAGCTCGGAGTCCGATTGCGGGAATCCGGATCGATGTTCGCACTGCTGCAGGAGCCGCATACTGGCAACGGCGGGATGGTTGTGCTGCCTGAGGGAATGATGATTTTCACCGACCGACGGGGGAAGGCAGCAATCCTAGTGGACCACCAGGATGTCATCTGTATGCCAGTGGAGCCCCTCACCAACGATTTCGGAGTATGCTTGGTCGCCAAAGGGAGTTTTGGCTCAATCTTCCTTTGCTCAGCATACTGCCAATTTGATGCACCTTTGGAACCGTACCTCCGGTACATGTATGCGGTCCTGCTGCAGACCAGCAGAATCCCCGCAATCCTGGGTCTCGACGCGAACGCATCATCCCCCATGTGGTTTAGTAAACTTCCTTAGCATGCTGAGGGGCAAGCTAACTACAGTCGGGGTGAGCTGCTGTCTGAGTGGATACTGGAGGCAAGAGCCGCCGCGCTAAACCAGCCAAGGTGGAGGAGGTGTTCACGTTCGATAACTACAGAGCGCAAAGCGATATCGACGTGACGATCGTCGACGACGCAGCATATATGTGGGCCACATATGAATGGAGAGTGGACGAGTGGGAGTTGAGTGATCACAACATGATTACTGTTGTGGCCGAACCTACAACCACGAGTGCAGTTGAGAGCATAGCTCCTGTGCCGTCTTGGAACTTCTCCAGTGCACGTTGGCGATGTTCGAACAGGAGATGATGAGCCAGATGATGAGCTTCGTGGGAGAGCATGCACATCAGACGATGTGTGAAGGGCGCTTGGAGGCACGCTTCGCTCAGCAAAATACGTGCTCGGAATTTCCATGGACTTCAAAGCAGCCATCGACAACGTGGAATGGAGTGCTGCACTGCGCCAACTAGTTGTCTTGGGATGGCGGGAAATGAGCTTGTGGAAAAGCTTTTTCTCCGGCCGAAGAGCAGTGATCCGAAGCAGTTATGGTACAGTGAATGTGCCAGTAACTAGAGGTTGCCCGCAGGGGTCAATCAGCGGCCCATTTATTTGGGACATGCTGATGGATGTACTGCTCCAGCGCCTTGAGACGTATTGCCCATTTAGTGCGTACGCAGATGACCTGCTGCTTCTCATCGAGGGAAACTCCCGAGTTGTGCTAGAGGAAAAAGGAGCGCATCTAATGTCGGGGAGCGGAAATNAAGGAGCCCATCTAATGTCGGGGAGCGGAAATTGGCGTTGCCGTTTCCACCAGCAAGACGGCGACCTGAACCGCGTCCCAACGGTAAGGTTTGCTGGAGCAAACTTAGCATATGTTCGCAGCGTTCTGTACCTTGGCATCACAGTCAGTGAGAGAATGCGATTCCTCATGCATATAGCTTCGCTTCGCCAGCGGATGACTGGAGTCGTTGGAGCATTGGCGCGTGTGCTCCGAGCTGACTAGGGCTACAGTCCTCATGGCGCCTTGTGTGCTGTTCAGTGCTCCGGTATTGTACGCCACTGCAGAGCAAGGAATGCTTGCTGCTGGAATGGCAGAGCAGGTGGGATGATGATCGCGAACCAGGGCGAGTGACGCACCGGTTCATCCCAGATGTCTCCACTACTTATCGAAATCCAAATTTTGGATTTTCATTCTTGCTCATAGGGTGTGAATTGTTTAACCCTTTTCTGCACAGAAGGCACCTAAGCGATACTGCCGCATGCGCATGTGGTGACCCTTACGAGGACTGGGAGCACGTGCTATGTGCCTGTCCCCTTTATGCAGACTTGCGCGCGGGGTGAGGCCCACCGAGCCTGAAATTTCGGTACCACGGGTTGAGCAGTTTTCCAAGACTACTCATAGAGGTAGACCCCCTAGTGGGAGTATCGTGGTGGCTGTGGTTGACACCCAAATCGCGGGAAGAGCCCTCGGGCTCGACGTGGAGTTGCGTTATACAACCTGGCGCTGTGACCATTAGATCAGAAGAGACCTTAGATAGTTCTCGCTCCTCGCAAAGGGGGAGTGCACGCCCGGCAAGCGTGCGTTCGAATTTGTACAAGGGTGGTTGATATGTTTTTGCTATAGCTTCTAGTCTGAGGCGGTTGGATGGTGCTAAATCCAGACACGTGCACTATGTGCATATGTGTATATTGTGTTGTCATCCCTTCAGTGCGGAACACGCCACACTAAATAAGTTCGGAGGGATCCGATTCACACTGTCGCCAATGCACAGCAACAGCAAATCTGATTGACTCACGTCAATTTGACCACTAAGCATTAAGTAGGTAATTAAAATAAATAAATGAATTAATACAACATTTTAATATAGAAATAATAACATTACAAAAATTGACTTCGATAGTTGCGGGGTCTGCGTATTGCATAAGCGGATTACTGCGTCCACGCAGACCAATAGGTTGGGTATAGCTGTAGCTTTAGCGGCTAGACAAGTGTGTGAGAGAGGCACAGAACAATGGAATTAGTTTATAAGACTGTAGCTTTTTTACTTGTATTAAAATTTAAAAGACGAAATGATGAGGAGATAAGGTGAGAAAATTTCTTTACTAGATTATACTAAAAAATAATATTTCAGAAGATTTAATTTGTTTTGGTTTTTTTCCTCTTTTTTCCTTAAATTCTATTATTTTTCTGATATGTCCTGTTCTCTGCATTGATTGCTCTTAGCACTGAAGGGAACCATATAGTCCCGGACCTGTTCTCTTGTAATCTCATAGGACAGTCCCGTTTAAAGAGAGAAGAGTTAGCACCCAGAATGCAGCAAACACAATAAAAATTTAAGCATTACCATACGCGCAGAAATACAACCACAACCAAATCCAGTAGCTGTCCAGAACCCAAAGTTATTTAACATTTGCTAGCTCCAACACTCAAATATTTACCAGAGATTGAATCTAAGCGTCAATTGTAAGAAATACCCACTACAACAGCGAATAAATTAGCGACAGTGATGGACGATAGCAGTGAATGTCAGAAGAGGCAGCAAAAGCGGACGAGACGGTAACAGCGATAAATAATTAAATCAGTCAGTTTTAAAATTAAGGGTTCGTACACTATTAAGGGCAGATCGGAAAAAAAATCCCGACGAATCGAAGAATAAACTCCACATAATTAATTGACCACCGAAACCCAGAAGTGCCACAATAAGTGCCGTTTATAAATCGCAATTTACTGTAGTTCAAGGCATGTTCTTTGAAGACGTTCAGTATTCGTTCGAAGGAGATGCCGCATATTCTCATACTCTTCACTGGCGCTCCCTACAGTGTAGAAACGGAACTATAGATTATTCATATAAAATAAGATCAAAATCCAATTCAAGGGAAATTAAATCACAAATAGATTTCTTACTGAAAGATTTCTAAAAGTTTAAATGAACCTATATACATATATATATATACATATGTATATATATACATATTAATACGTAGAGTTTCGTTAGTTTCCGTTTAAACATCTTTATTCAGATTGTGGATTAGAAACGACTCTATCAGGCGGGTTCCTGATTTTACTTTCGCAAATTTCTTGCGAAACGGAACGGCTTCCGCAAAACGCAAAATTCATTAAAAACGGGCAAGTGTTTCGTTGCGAAATAAAGAGTAAATGTTGACTCATTGGGCTATTAACGATCAATAGATCTATCTAGTAGGCATTTATTTAAAAAAAACAATTCTTCCGCCCTCGAAATAAAATATTTGCCGTCGTCAACAACAACTTGTGATTTGGTTGCCAGGCTTACCATACTTTTCGAGGAACGAAACAATCCGTTCGAAATAATTATAAAATAAAATGGTGGACAATAATTAATCGGATCTTATTTGCAAAAATTAATAATTGACTAATTGGTCTATTGACGATTATTTTACACCATCAGTAAATCTATCTAGTACGCATCTAGTCCCACCACGACTCCGGAAAGAAAAATATTGGCCGTCGGTAATAACAACATGCGATTTGGTTGCCAGGGCTGCCTTACCTTTGGAGGATCGAAATACTTATAAAATGAAACGGTAGACTTTAATTCTATGGAGGAAGCATAAAATAAGGTTTTAAAATATAAACCTATTTAATTTCATTGTTCAAATTGTTATTTTACCATTAAAAAAAGGTATAAAAGTCATTGAGGCCATTGAAATTGAAACTGTCCAAAGAGTGGCAGTCCTTTTGGACCGTTAAATAAACACTTTCTGTCTTTATTTGGCCTTAAACCAAACAATTGAAAATATGAAAGACATTTGAACTCTGTTTACTTCTAGTAAAGTAAATTTTTGCCAAAGCGCAAAACGCAAATATAAAGTGAAAACCGGTCCCCGTGATTGTTTATCTTTGATCCTAACCTCTTGAATTTTTTTGTTTGTTTGTGGGATGCGCGAGAAATATATATATATATATATATATATATCATATCTCCGTCAGTGAACTTATATGTTGACAAAACTTTGTGATTGGGATTAGCTGATATGTACGATACTGTGTATATATGTCACTGTTGCCGTTTTTATTAAATATTTCTGAAAATGGAAATCTAATATAATTTGTTATAACAAAAAAATCTAAAACCTTTGGTGGTAGAAATTATATTTGGCAAATCATACAAACAAAAGGAGACGAAAAATGCGTATGGTTTACCTTAATTTCACCGATTGGCCTATGTATATTCAGTCGACAATTATTTTTAGAGCCTCGCTTATTGAACGCTGGTCCAGTTCTCAAAAAGCAAGAGAGCTTTATTATGCTAAATTATACTAGAGTTCATGAAATGTAAACTTCAAAAAATAAAACAAACAAAAATGAAATTAGCCATTTCCTGCGATGTTCAGAAAGTATAGGTAACTATAGGTTCATTCATTATACGTAAATTTCATTCAAATACATTTGAGCTTTGAATCTTGTGGCTTCTGTTTATTAAAGGCTTAATAAATGCTTGTGTGTTTCCCAATTTAGCTCTCACATGTAACTTCATGATGTATATTAGAAAAATCTAAATGTAATTAAACACTGCATCGCTGTGCCATTTTCCAACATCACTACACAACTGGCCGCCGATCAATTGTTTAAATCCCTAGGTCGCGAAAAGAATGCATCTACTCATTTATGATATTTATTATAAACATGATTTCATTAGTTATTTGCAGAAAAGAAATAAACTAATTAATAACAAATAATTTCAAATTTAATGCATGATTAAGTTGACTTCTATAAGTAAGGTGAAACTGTTTCTCATTTTTGTTTTTGTATCACTTTGTTCCCGTTACGCATTTATATAAGACTTACTGACTACTATCTGACTACTATCTAAACTAATCGTTCTTAGGCATATTGCGAGTCTATTTATTCTCACTATGATCCTGTAGCGACATAAATCAGCACATATATATATATATATATATAATATATTTTAATTAAATATAACTTTGCCACACGCACACTTCAGTCAAGATCGATCACATCATATACTTAAGTCCTTCCGTAGTCCACTTAAAATCATCCAAATTAGAATCGAACTTAGATACTAATATAACATATAGAAGATGTTAAGAAGTTCCTACTGGTGCCGGTCGTGTTTTTAATTGCTCCTACGATTCATCGGATTATTCCGTAAAGCGACATTAAAATTGTATATTTTCGAAAATCCAAGGTGGTATTGTTTATTTACGTTTTGGCCCCAGCTTCATAACGCTTGCTACTCTCTCTCCAGTTACATCGCTTTCCTGATCGGCGCACTAGCGCTGCAACTGTATTGTTTTTGGACCGCTCTCCTAGACTGCTCA
The DNA here is from genome assembly GCA_008042775.1 of Drosophila pectinifera. Lineage (NCBI taxonomy): Eukaryota > Metazoa > Arthropoda > Insecta > Diptera > Drosophilidae > Drosophila > Drosophila pectinifera. Next base: position 1,891 of record VNKC01004364.1, on the reverse strand, counting down.
CTTGACTACTCTGCTTTGTGTGCCCCTTGCTGGACCGTCTTCTTTGGAAAAGTTTTTTGCTGTTGTCTCTGCGCTTTCTCTATAGCTACGTAAAGCAATCTATCTCTTTTTCTGCTGTCTCATTCTCCAAATCAGTTGATCTGCATCCAATGCAGCTTTGGATGAAATATCTACTGTTCACCTGCTCAATGAGTATGTTGTCGCTGCGCTGCATATTGTCGAATTACCGATTCTGAAGTTGCCGTGACGATGGTTCTGGACATGAGCCACTGATGGGCGTGGCCCCTCCACATCGATCCTCGGTATCTCTGCTTAGAGCCGTAGTTCTTCGCAAAACCATCTTTGATTCCCTCTCATGCCGAAATCATCACCTTGTTTTAGGTAAACTTACTTTAATTCATTCTAATACTGAAAGAACTTATCTTACCTAAAATGCAATACGTCAAGTATCAAGTCAAATAGTATCTTTTTATTTTTGCAGGGCTACTTGATATTTATTAAACCGTACTCAACGTATTTTGTTCAATAATGTACTTTCTAATATTATCAATGTTACCTTCGGTGTCCGCAAAGAAGTCTCATGGGTTCATTGCTCTGTGTTCTGTTTATTATTCCACAAGTGACATGTTACTGATCAATTCTAATGTATTCTTGTGATGTTAAGATCTTCCTGCTATACTCAAATCGGATTTCCCAACATGCAACTTGAGTTAAACTTTCTTCTTAGATGGAGCTCATTAAACATAAATCAAATGACCGTGGATTTTTCTTTGACCAAAAAGTTGTTAAGTTTTAAGAGCAATATCACTGCTATGGTAATTATGGCTGGAGGCGTCTTAGCATTTATCCAGCGAAGGTCCAAGGAATTCTATAATTCGTATACTACATTGACTATGTACATATGTATCTCTATTGCAGCATTGGGGTTGCTGTGTGTGAAGCCCGCAATACTAAGACAACAGGTTGAAATTGAATCTGTTCAGAAGCAATTTCTTATCTTTGGCCAGCGAAACTTAACCTGGAACTCTAATTCCGCGATTCCGATGTACGATTAAATTACCTAAACTACCATCTCGACACCATCGACAAGTTTGCAATGTTGTGCTTTTCATTCACAAGCTTCTTCTACATAGTCAGTTAACATTAATTACTACTAGATTATATTAATATTGCTTCCCTTTAAGATTTACTCCTTGTTTCTGTTCTTTTCGGTTTCTGTTCTTTCGGTGTAAATAAAAAAAACTACAACACCAAAAGCTAATTAAACAAAACCCACAAAAGTGGACCATGTAAATTTTGCTGGCGGTAATTCTGGCATACCTATGTCAGCTATGTATCTATAATTTTTTTGCAGTGTAAATTAGTTTTCTATTTTGTTTTTCTATTCGTTCGCTAGACCGCCGCTTATCTTTAGCTTAGCAACCGAGCCGAAAGCTAATGATCTGCAGGTCTACGGTTACTTTGACAGCGTGGCACCGGCCTCTTTTTCCTATATCCTTTTCATAACAAAAGCTTTTTATTAATTATGCTGGAATACAGTGGACGATTAAGTTTAGTTCCTAAGATTATGTCAAGCTGCACAGGTCAAAAGACCCTTAACAATCAAGATAATAAATAATGACAGTCATATGAACCTTAAAATAATAATAATAAATCTACAAGTTTTATTTCAACTAAATTAAAATTTAAATAAAACCAACAAAAACAATACTATATTATATGTCTTGAAAAAGATGAAGTTTAACGCGAAACAAGTGTAATTTTGCATTACATAAAAAAAAAAAAAAATATCAAAAAACTATAATTTTATTTTAAGTTTAAATGATTAACTAATTAATTGTAATAATATTAAAACACCAATTTACAACACGAAATCGGTTACAAAATCTAT
>VNKC01004363.1:0-48240 GCA_008042775.1 Drosophila pectinifera | reverse complement strand
ATATATTAGAGTATTTATAGAATTTAAATAAGAGAAATATTGAATGAGACTCAATTAATAATTTTACTAATATGAAGATCAATTATTTATATTTGTATATTCGAATATTTTATATTTGTATATTTGTATATTAGTATATTAGTAAATTAGTATATTAATATATTAGTAATCTCTAAAAATAAATATCTATTGTCTGCCTTTTATTGACCTGTATCTAATAATTTGGGAAACCTTGACACCTTGAGAAATTGGTTTCAAACACCCTAAGCAATAACTACTTTTATTGACCCTTGGCCATGCAGGTCAAAATATCAGTTCAAAGGATACAGGTTTTTTGTGTTTTTGTTTTTTTTTTCTTAAACTGCTACATACAGTCGACTGTACCGCCGACTGCGTATATAGAGGCTACTCATATATACAAATTATCATTAATATGGAGACATTGAAATGCAAGAAAAGGAAAGGTTTTAATATTATTTTACTAGCAGCCTCCTCGACTAAATTGATTAAAACTTAAAAACACACCTATATTTAGGATGGGTTTCCAAACCAGCCATATCCATTGGATTACTTACTTTATGAGCTAAAAGCATTTATTTTTGAGGCCGTGTAACAGTCATATTTACTTTGCATAATACCGTGAAATTTATTCTTTAAATAATGCCAATATCGCGACAGCACGTAAAATCATGATCTGTGAGTTATGCCTGATATTCTGCGGAGAGTAACCCGTATCTCTTCCATGCTATTGCGATGATGACACAGCAATGGCAATTGCAATTCAGCCCCTTATAGCTCTAGCTGGGTTCAGTGGGATCACTGGTGGCTCTGGGAGATCGCACGGATCCAGTGGGGCACACTTCTACGAGTATTGCTTCATCCGCGAAACTATCGACTAATGGGGCAACTTGGGGCAACCTGTCTCGATGGCAACCTGAGTCGGCAGTCGACTCCCATGTGGATTTTATACATCGAAGTTCCATGGGTGCTCATCGTGGTGGTTATATAACCAGTGGCCAACAATATCAGCATTGAGGGAGCCAGAGCCAGGCAAACATCTGCTAACAGCAGGTAATTAGCTGTCACTTGGGTTTGGCTTCGGGGAAACACTAATTAACTAAGCTTAAATAAATCTCTCAATACAAAATGTATTAATAATTTAAACTTCAAGAATCTTGTTTGCTTTTTGGGATCTATAGAATACTTTAAAAATGACTTATAGGTATTAGTGGCGGAAATAAATCAGCCTTGAATATAAATATAATATCCCTGGCCTTTAAATTCAACTTTTCCAGCAAGAGATCTTGGCTTTAAGCTTAATACTTTAAGTTTAATACATAATAGCAAGGTCCAGGCTTTTAGCCCGGACAGTAACCAACTTGAATATATATAGCCCGGACAGGAACCAACTGGAAGCTTTTAAAGAAATATATAAACGAACATAAGCTTGCGCTGAATAAGTTTTCGCTGAATAAGCTTAGCGGAGGGGAAATGAATGCGCGGTGAGGGGTACACCCAAGGAACCCTTTTTTTGACTTGGCTTAGCTAAATATCTGAAATGCAATCGAACTCCGATTCTGGGACAGTGGGCCACGGAAAGGCCATCAAAAGGTCATCGAACTGGTGGCAACGCCAGCGAGTCTGGGCCAAGCCAAAAATAGGGACGAGGACCAGGCCAAGTCACTCGGTCTTCCAAATAATAAAAATATATATAGCAAAAACAAGCATCAGAAAAAGCGAAAAGCGAAAACCAACGGGGCGAACTCCCTGGCGCCAGCGTTCATATTGCAACTCTTGAGTGGCCTTGGGCAGGTGGCCAAGGGTGATGGTAACTGGGTGACCTGGTAATGGTACTGGCACTAGTACAGGCAGCGCTAAGGTAGCAGAGTGCAAAAATAAACAAAATGCAAAACCAAATACAATGTTCCCAGTTCCGAGGTCCGAGTGTTCCCGGGCAGCCAAAAGGTTAAAGTTCCTTTAAGTGGTAGCGGCGGCGGCATGCTTGATCCCAAATTGTATCTACAAAGCGGGTTTGCCGTTGCCTGTTTTACGAGTTTCCTGCTCAACGGCGTTGCACGTGCTGCCGTGCCAGCCCCATCCTTAAAAATCTAAGGACCAAGGACCGGACCTTTTCCTTTGTCTGCTCTTTTCGATGACCCACACTTAAACTTTAACTCAAACCCTGACCTAAAGTCGTGTGTGTGTGGGGGGTGATTATCTTTATATATTTTAAAGGATGCTCTCTCCTCCCCCACCCTAAAAATAATCTTTTCCCGTTGGGGTCACCTTTAAGTCGGCAAAATCACTTTGAAATACAATTACTCTCAATTAACAATGTAATGAAGCGCAATCGGCGAAAACCGAGGGATTTCCGCAAATCCCCTCACGGGTATAGAAAACTTTTCTAAATATCGCTCAAGGTAAACTTTTTTGTTTGTTGGCTTATGTATGGATTTAAAGTTCGATGAGTGTATCGCAATAAAGTCTGCTTCCAAGTACTTTGATTAATTCGCATTTGGGATTAGTTGAGTCACCTAACCATAATGCCAACGAATTTCAAGAACTACAAAATATAATTTTCTTGGGTTTATAATTAAATCGGCTTCAGTAAAACTTCTGTAAGTAAGATTACCTTAATACGACAAATTAGGTAAAGGTGTAATTACCTTTGAAAATGCTAAAGGTTATACTTTAAAGACTACTCTGTAATTTTAAGTTAAATATCTTGGCATCACAGATAATATCTTCAGGTTAGGCCTATACTTAATAGTAAACACTGTGAATTTATTGAGCTACTTTAAGGTGAGCATCAGAAAGTATTTCCCTAATAGTTTAAAGCATCCTTTGAAGGAATTTAAAGTTCTTTACCTCCGAGATTAGCTCAGATATCCTTCGGTTGCTCTAAGTACCTTCAAAACTCACCAATTTCAATTATAGTCTTCTAGTTAGTTGCGCACTTTATATCCCTGCTGTTGAGTTCAATTGCCCATGCCAAATGCCTTTTTAAATTCCAATTGTGCATGATGCCTAAATCGATCGGCTTGGATTTGTTTTTCAAAGACAATGGCGGCAGCCGTAGAAGGCGGGGAGGAGCCCCTGGGTTCTTTGGTTTGTGAGCCAGACGCTAAATAAATATGACACTCGAGAAATGAAACTCCCTCCTTCCTCTACTCTTACCGTGTCGCACCTAAATGTAAATGATAAAAGATGCCAAATTGCCAGGACGTTGTGACGGGTGTAAAAGGGGGAATTTCCTTTGGCTGATGATTGGAAATTCAGTCAGCTCCCCATCGCATTTTCAGCCTATTCGGCTTGTGTTTGTTTGGCTGCGTGCAATTTGCGTTTGCGTTTTTCCCCGCTTATTTTAGCCGCGAAAATATGCAAACACACATACACACACAAGCAAGCGAACAAAGGACCTCGGCACCAACAAAATCGAATGGAGCCCTATGCAAACATATCAATGCAAATCATCGAAGGGAGCAGGAAGGAGAGGATGCCAAATAGCAAATACGGTGACTCTCTATCTCCGCCTCCGTCTCCGCCTCCTATCTGCCTTTCACCTGGCCGTTATGATAAAGTGATTTGGCCGAGGCGGAGCGCTGAACTGCGTGACTCAGCGAAAGGAGCAGATGGACTGGACACGTGTCTAGTTCTGGACTTAAGGACAATAGAGTTGATTGACCAAAAGTAGTATGGCCATAAAAAAAACTCATCATACTACTGCTGACCATTACTTTACTACCGTAAACATACGTATTTCCTTTTAAATATTATTTTTTAGTTTACCGAGCCTATAAGCAACGTAATCGCAATATCCTTTGAAAATATATTAAAATGTCCTTTTCATAATTCCATTTTAAGCGTAACAAGAAAGGAAGCTAACTTCGGGAAGCCGAAGCCTGCATACCCTTGCACTTGGCAATTCAACCCATGTGCCTATTTCAGCTATATAAAAAGTAGTTTGATTTTTATAACATGGTAGCTGTAATTCTTAAATGGTAAAACATTACTATATCAGATAATATTTCATGTTGTAAGCAAAGGAGTTATAATTTGTTCCCCTATTTTTGCTATTGTAAACTTGCACTAAAGAACATCTTCCCATTGAACCATTCCATAGAATCAGCAACAAATATTTACAGTTTTCTGCAGCTTTATTCTCTGGATATTTCGATGATATCCTCTATATAAAACATTTATCACTCAAAGAAATGGCAAGGTAACTACAGTAGGCGGAAAGAAGTCTACTATTTGGCCGAGCATAACAGAGGCGTTAGCCACGCCCACTACGAGTGAGGCATGTGTACGTAATTGTGGCTCCCAGGTGTGTCTGTCTGTCTGCCAGTGTGTGTGGCGTGTGGGGTGTGCGTACAAACAAGCCATTTCCGGCAGTTGCCTGCTCTACAGCCAGCAATTGAGTGGAGAAGAAGCGAACGTTGGCTTGGGATGAGGCTTTTATTTGGCCAAGCTGCAAGCGAAGTAACAGAATGCCGGGACGTAGGACGACGCCGGATAAGCACCGCCGTGAGCACAATAGTCCCTCCCGTCTGGAGCACACTGGGCACAGTGGGACGAAACCACCAATGAGTGGGTACGATTTACATGAAACAGCTGCGGTTGCTGTAATAGCACTACAGCTTCGAGTATAGCGCATAAATTACCTAAATGCGAGTGTTCTTACGCATTTTGTGCCAAAACCTAAAACGTGGGGCAATTACACATCGTCCTTAGGGTGAAGGGAAACTTCAATAATTACAAGCAACCTTGATGTTGTTTACGACAAGGCAATGGTTAAAATCATTAAGAAAGAAAAGTAAAACTTAAACAATTACCTATGAAATAGGGCAAAAATATAATATTAAATAGCAGAAGTTTGCTCACTATATTATTTTGAATACAAATATAATTTAATATCTATCTCAAAACTAATACTTATTATTAGTTCTAATTCTTATATTTCTTGATATGCCACTTTCATATTTATTTTCCAGAAAAGTTATATTACTAGTTTTATCTAATATTCTCAGATAAATTCATAGAGTGTTAAAGCTACTTTATATCGATTCAAAGACCTTTTTTTTTAAATATCACAACCAGTGTGATTTTCGAGCTGCAGGGGATCCATTGTTTCCCAATGGATAAGTACGTCCTCAAGGTGGAATTGGTACCCATTTGTGGACTTAACGTTCTTGGGGGCGCCATCGAACATTGAACACTGAACATTGACTGGAGAACACTGTTCATTGGGCCTTCGGTATTTGGGATTTCGTTTTGTAATACACTTAAAGAAAAAATACATTTTTTACCCGTTTAGACAGTAGGTATTCAGTAGAAAAATGGCGAAAGACTTCGATATTTAATCAGCTTGAACCTATAAATTCGGAAAATTTGATCGTTATTTCTATTACTACTTAATGTAATTATTATCGCGGTGCATCAAGCATCAATTGCCAGTGGATGACATTGAAGGCACAGAGGCAATGTCGGCTAAATGCTAATGTGTAATTAGGCAGTCACTCGTGCTGTCCTTAATGATATCCTGCACAGCCCATATACATATATGTATATCCTTTGCGCTGTAGCCTGCTTGTGATGTGCCGTTTTCTCTGGCGCTGTTCCTCCGATTTCCGAGCTACGCTACTGGCCCGGCCAGGTGACTAATGACGAATCAATGGGGTTGGACAGGAAGGTGGCGCTGGATCACCAAAGGGATTTGGCATTGCATACAAGTCGCCGTCGCCAGCATCGCACGCCCTCAATAATTTATGTCATGTTATTAGCATCACGCATACGCCACGTTGGCTTTCCTCTACGCTAAACTGAGCGAAGCTGATTTCAACTGAGCTGTTCGTGATTGATGCCAGACCATCGTTATTTATCCCTATTGCCTCCCTGCTGGAAAACACCTCCCAGCGTCTGCACGCAATGCAATCTAATTGCCAAAACGAACTTCGCGTCCCTTGCTCTGCGCATTAATCATACGCCGCGTGTGTCGCAGAGCGCCGGGCACTTGATAAATGGTAAGCAGCCAAGCTGACAGACTCAACTGCAGCTCAAGAGTAGTTGCAGTTCAGAAGAAAACTTGAAGAACCTCTGAGAGAAAAGCTGGAGAGTCCAAGGAAATGCTGCCAGACAGACAGAGAGAAAGACCAGCAGAAAACATTCTTCCTGCAAAACAATTTGGCAAAGTATGCCCCAGGCAACTCGCGGCCACACATTTTTTTGATAGCCAACAAATGGTGGTAATTTGGCTACAACTACCACTGCGGCTTCAACCCCGAAAATACCTCTTTGCATAAGCCTGAAAGTCCGGCGGGGAACACAAGATAATATTGTAATTGGGCCAACCAATTGTGGGCGCGGCAGAGCAACAACTTAGTTGAAAAGGAAACATATCAATGAGTCCTCCGAATCGCCACAAGTGTAAAATCTTTGATAAAAGGTCATATTTTCGATCCCTAAGCAAGCAATATATACTTAAAATCTATATATATTTTCGATCCCTAAGCAAGAAATATATACTTAAAATCTCATATATAATATGTCTCTCATACATAATATGTATTTAAAACTAAGCTTGTATGCAAATGATTTGCCTTCACCTGCAATTTACGGCAGGGCAATCATTAGATCTTCATTTTATGACAATTTTAATCGAAACATTCACGTTGGAACTTAATACGGAGCAGCATTCCCACTGCTTCTGTCGCTCCCCTGCTAGGCAATGAAAATGCGAGCTTCCACTGTTGTCTTTCAGTCATTATTATCAAATTAGCTGGATAATTTACAGGGGAGCCGGAAGCTGAAGCCACAGCATCCGCATTCACATCTACACCCGCTGGATTCTCAGGATGCGTCGCGCATATTCCCTCTACTTAACGTCTGCAAATACCATTCCCCTGTCATCCAGTACCCACTCTACCCCTCGAACAATAGTGGACAAAAGCCGTGAAGCCACGAAATGGGTTCGGCTTTCGAACTTCCACCCCTTTGTTCCCATTGCCTATTCCCCATTTTCGGTACGGAAATGGCACCTGTATACACCTCACCACACACACCCCTTGCACATGTGTGTCTAACTGCAAGTTATTGGCGCTAATAGAGCCTAAGTGAGTGATTAGATCGATGTTATGACTCCTGGCTGCATCCAAACCGCCGAGCAATCAAGCCAGATACACACACGGCAAATTCCGGGCGCAACTTTTGATGGGACATCTGAAGTAATTAAATAATAAATGGCTCGATATCTTGAACTAATGGTAACCAAGTATTAAATCTACGTAAATATAAAACTTACCATTTTTGCTATTTAAAGTGAAATTTGAACAGCCCTTCCCAGTTAGTGTTCCCACCTTTTCAAGTAAATACCAAATGATTAAGTATTTGAGGAGTCTTTACGACTATTAGTGTTATACGTAAAACTCTGAATCCCTCTGAATCATTATGAGAATGAATTCATTAGAATTACGAAACAAAATATATATATATATATGTTGTTGCGTAATTCTAGCCAAATTTCGATGAGTGCAACGTTGCCCCTGCATTGTTGCAGACAGCTACCAAGCTCATGGCCCATGCTCACGCTTCTCCTACTCTTGCCCCTGCTCTCGCTCCTGGCTGACTCCTGACAGGACTCAGCGGCTTTGACAGAAGCGTTGACATTGATGCTAAAGCTAAAGGAGAAGCTGATGATGACGCCCGGGGCGGCGGCGGCTGTGTGGGCGTGGCACTTGTAAGCGATGATGAATGCGACGGACTGGAGGCTGGTGCTCCTGTTGGTCGTGTTGCTGTCTGGCTTCCTGCGCAACTTATGACATTGACGACATGTCAACGACTTTCCCTCGCTGCATCCGCTTCCGTCAGGTGAGCTCCCAGCCCAAGTGCTTCCAGCTAGAAGTCTTGAAAACAGCGAAGAAAGCTGGAAAAGAACTTAGCAGTCTTGTGTTCAACGAAATTTAAGCTTTAAACGTTTTGCAATTATTTTCCTAATGGTTGCACTTCGTAGCTAACATAATGCATTACAAATGATGCTTTTCCATGAAAAAATGTATGTACTTTTAATAGATAATTACTTCTTTGTTGTGTGATATAAATATTATATTTTTTTGTATATATATTTATTTTTCACATTTTAAAACGGCCGAGTTCTTAGCACTTCTTCGCAGGCGATCTATTCAATGAAATTATTGCAAAGCATAGCGAAGAACTTTTTGATATTTTATATTTAATTTGACAATAATTAATTGAATTGTTTCGCTCGCAGAAAAGTTGTACCACCCCCTAGATACCCCACCACGCACCTCTTCAACATTGTAGGACATTAAGCACAGCTGCTGTATCTGTATCTGTGTGCTCTTGTGCATGGGTATATATATATATATGTGTGCCTGCTTCTGGTAGCTGTTTGTCTGTGTGCGTGCTTGCGTGCCGCCATTAAATGCCACTGTGATTTGAAAGCTGCGTGCCACTGCTAGCTGCTCTCCACGGCACATACCCCCGGCCCCGGTTTGCCTGCAAAATACCAACAGCTGCGGCCAAGAAAAAGACACTTAATTCATTCATTTCGAGATTGATTTTTTGCAATTAGATTACTTGTAATATTTCCTAATCATCTCAATGTTCCTACAAATTTTATTTATATATTTAATTATTCGATCACATGCTTTTTTTACAAACAAACAAATTTTTTCAAACTCCCAACTAGAGATAAAAATGAACTCAATTAATATATTAAAAATTTTTTTAATCTGAAGTATTAACATATCTAAACAACACTTCTCGCACGAACTCTGTATTTGCGTATATATGTCAGGTACATACATAGCTCCGGCCCAGACCACGGCTACACATGCCGCACACCAACATTCCAAACTCAACTTTTCCCAACTTTGCTTTATGGTAATTTGCCACGGTTTTTATGGCCAGCGCACGTCGAACTTGAAAATAGGCGATATTTGTTTATAAAGCCTAATGATTGCCCAACAAGTCCTTGGCGAACCTGTATATATATTTTTAACACAAATCTGTCGCTCAGGTGTGATTCGACTTCGACTTTCCTCGCAGGTTTAGCAGGCCGCCCCAAAACTTTTACCCTCGCGCTGGAAAGTATGCTTACAAATGTGCAACAGAAATAACTTATTTTGTAAATCAGTCATTCATATATTTTATATTGCGTTTAGACAAGACTATGCAGACTATACAATTACACAAGCCTTAATCCAGAGCTGTGATGGAAAAATAAATAAGTATAAAGACACGTTGTACAGGCCTTTCCATGTCTAAGCTTAGAGTAGTCTTCCTACTTGCTTACTGATAGAGAAGTGTAGTTCCCAAAATCTTAAATCTGAATAATTAAGACAATAAACCAAATAACATATACACACATCAAATCTATTCTTCAGGATTATATAAATGATAGTTCATTGGAAATAGTTGTTTGCTCCCTATTACATACACTGCGCGAATACATTATACCTTCACCTACTCTACTATTTTGTATACAAGCGGGAGAGATTGCGGATGAAGTTCATTGCCTCGATGGTGCACAACATTTTGCAGTTCCAGGGGAAAGGCTTGGGATTGGGATCGGGGCTGCAATTGCGACGACCAATGACGCTGCCAGCTTGTTATTATCCATTAGCTTTTGTTGCCAGCTGAACATTGATAAACCAACTCTTGATTGAAAACCAACAAAACGCATGGCTCAGTAAATTTCCAAATGCACCCAGGAGGATGCCCGCCGCCCATCGGGTGAAATTTCTATGGGAAAATCGATTGGGAACGGAAGGGGGTAAATGTGAGGGAAAGGATAAGAAAAACAATGAGGCCGACGTGTCTAAATATTAAACAGGCGTGGGCGGTTTTAGCTGCTATGGATTGCAGCTAATCTTGCCCTCTTGCTCCTTGCTCCCTGAACCTTGATGATTCTGTTGCCTGTTGCCAGTTGCCACCCACATTAATTAAGGGATTCCAATCGAGCACAGAACCGATATACGACACTCGCAGACAAATCCCGGCGTCGCATCCTCATCATCATCCACAGCCGGATCCCGGGCTTGAAATGAGTATCCACTGGGAGTCTGCCTTTGATGTCCCCACATGACTCAAACGGACTCCTAAAGGACACTCGATCGACTCACTTTGACTTCGAACCCAATAAAACTAGATGGAAAGTACACAATGGAAAAGGACTTGTCAAATTCCTAACGAAATCTTATCATTTAAGGCTCCTCATTGTGACTGTAAGTCACAATATTTACAACTCTATTAGAATAGTCTTTCCCTTGCCTCCCGATTTTGCCTCTCAATTTGCGGTTACCGATTTTCGGGGCTTCATTATTGGGGACCAGATGACAGTTGCAATTCATCCCGTTGCAGATGGCAGATGGCAGATGGCAGATGGGAGCTGGATGAGGGTGAGAGTGAGGTGTTAACCTAGTCCCAAAGACTGCAGCAACTCGGTCAATGTTCAATGGACTTCTGTCGCAGCCACTTGCCTTGTTTCCTCTGTCATTCTCCGCAGGATCTCTGTCTCCGCCTCAGTATCCGTCCCTGTCTCCGTCTTCGTCTCGGCTTCTGTCTCTTTCCGGCCATGTGCCTACAAATCCCTGGCGAGTGCAAAAGATTAAGATTATGCAAATCGAAGCACAACATGCAAAATGCAACAAAAGGCAAACAGGACAGAACAAGGGGGTGGTGTTGGGTGGGGGTTGTATGTGTGTCAACAGTTAGCTGACACAGCTGACAATATGTAATCCCCCCATTTTCCCGCACCGCACCCGCTCCTCTTTTCCTCTTTCCAAATTGCCGATGTACTGACTTTTCCTTCCTGCCTTCTGGCAAACGGAAAGGAGGCAGTGACATTAATGATGTCGGGGACTTTGAGCTGGACCAGAACGAAAAACAAGGGACATCCTATATACATATTCAATGATATGATGATACTGAGGTATATATGTTAGTATATTATTGAAGGCATCCGTAATACACAGTGCTCAATAAGAGTTGAGGAAATCTTAGAAAGAGCTTGTTTCAGCCTTTAATTTTAAAAATTAGGAAAGCTCTAAATCTTTGCTAGTTTGACTTTCAGAAGGGGAACCTTTTTTTAATGCCCAAAGCACTGCATCCATCTCCCAGTATATTCCAAAAACGTTAAGTGTAATCCAGACCTAAAGGCATCAGGCCTTCCTTGGAACTCAAATCTAAACTCATGACAATCTGATTGAATTCCATTCGTTTCTGACTGGTTTTGACCACCGTAACGCTCATTAATCATAAGACACTAATCAAAATGTCTCGATATAGCCACACATTTCTCGCATACTTCTGGCCTGGAACTTTTGGGGATAGGCCTCATTAATGTAGGCCCGAAATGTCAAATAACTGAAGGATATTGCTTTATTTTATGCGATTTTATTTGCACGCATACACACATAGCCAAGGCCAAGAAAAATAAACGCACAATATTGTCTACATACTCGCACGTCAATCGCAGTCGAAGCGGGAAAGTTGAAGACGCGTAAATTGGGCCAAAGGACGTGGATGAAACAGGACGGGAATAGGCAGCGAGAACGGGAGCAAAATGGGAAAGGGAGAGGGAGCGGGAGCGGGAGCAGCAGGAAAGCAAAACACAAATAATAATAAAAGAAGTTAATGAGATTGGAATACAATAAAACTTAAGCGCATTTTTAAGGTTGAGTTTTACTCGACTTAAGCCCCAGGAAAATCGATTGCTCCCGTTTGGAAAAACGGGAAGGAAAATGAATGGACAGGAGCGGAAAAGCTGACGGGACAGCAAAAGCAACAGGATCCAGTGCCAACTCCGGACGCTGGCCTCCGGACAGCGCAGGACAACGACAAATTGGGCCCGTCTCGAGACCAAGCCGCAAATGCAGACGCCAGCCAAGGATAAACTCATGTTTATGCACCACAAAAGAAATAAAATAAGGAAGAATTTCATTAGATTTAAAAACACAAAAAACGTAGAGTTTCATTAAATAATTTGAAATAAGTAATTCATTTTTCCAAGTTTTCATAGGCCTAAAAGTATTCACAGTATCTCTCGGAACTTGATTAACTGATTTTCCCTGCTTAATCCTGATCTCTATTAAACTTTCTTATATTTTAATTTGATACCTCGAATTTTAGACTTTATTATGAAATATTTTGTACTTTGTGTGATTCATAAAATCACGTTAATCAGCGGCCATAAACCGGTTGCTCCTTCCTCCCCTATTCCTTGGGTTCATTTGTGTTGGCTGCTTTCTACTGGGCTTGGCATTGGGTTTTATATCTGAGGGTTGGGCTCGGGTGCTAAGAAGATGAGTCCCGGTATTCACACTCGCAGTCGCCAGCTGTGGCCGCAGCTGAATCATGGCAACTTATTGCGCCGACTTCCATTCCCACTCCATCGAAACCATTCCGGACACTCGATGTCCGGCATTCGGCATCGAGGATTGGCCCTCATTAAACTTAGCATTCAAATCACATCTCCAGCAAAGCCTAGGCAAACTTTACTTTCACTGCCACTTTCCACTTGGAATCACTCCGTGTACTGGGGATGCTACAAAGATATACATATATAAAAGTGAAATATATATAAGAAAGAGTGTTAGGGTTGGGTGTGTTGAGAGTTGGTCGTCGATGGGAGGGTCAACTGTCAATCCTAAAAAATTTGCTTACTCACCAAAGTGTGGCCTGAAAACAGAACCAACGAACTAGAAGTAATACATAACATAAATAAGCGGTTATATATTTTATATAATTTAATAATTTATTGATTTATTCAACATAAGTTGTAAGCTTAAGGTACAGAGGAGGGATTATTATTTTTAATAATTATTTTATTAACTTTAGTGCATTTTAAACATTTTAATAAGCACCGAAAGCCTATTGAGAAAATTTTTCACGAACTCCACATCAAAGTATTATTCGGTATGTGAAAATTAATACAGAATCAAATAGTGGAATTATTTTTTCACATTATTGGGATTTATTTGTGTTTGCCTGATTTAACTTGTTGCGCTCTGGAAATGCCAAAGTCAAATACCAGTATTTTAGGAAGTTTTCCCAATTCACTTCCTTGCTCAGTTCCTTTTTCGGTGCTATATATTCGTCCTGCCATATATCCTGCAATATCGTGTCACATCTTGCGGCCATGAATGCACGGGAATGCGTGGTGCCAAAAGGGAATGTGGGAAGGCGAAACACAGAGAGGAGAAAGACTGCTGATTGGCCATTGGCATTTAAACACGACCCACATATTGACCTTCCGGAGCAATGAATCCGGATTTTCGTGGAAATTGCGCCCACAAGTTCGAGAGGCACACAAGTGAAATTATCAGAAAATTGCATTTGCATTTCGATTTGCCAATACCTTGAATGGAAATGCAATGCCAAGACAAGAGAAAAAGCTCACAAACGATCCAAAAACGAATCTCAATTGAGTGAACCTAGTAGCCCAGGCTACTGAACCTAATTAAACTGAGGCATGCCAATTTCTTATTGCAAAATATGTACAAAAAATGCACTTTACTGTCTGTTTAATAGTTTTTAAATAACCAAACACCAAAATATTCTACTAAAGCGTTACGAGTTTCCGTGAGCAATCAATAGCGTGACTCACTTTACACCCAAATAATAGTGGATGGTAGTTTTGAACAACACATCATCAGAGCCATCAGCAGATACCGAGTAGATAGGGATAATAAAAAAAGCAAATAATACTTGTTGTCGGCTTTGGCCAACTTTAGATACACAAGTTATTGTCCCTTAAAGTTCGAGGAACTCGCCACTTCAACAAGCAATCATAACTTGTTGCTGCTAAAGGAAAAGATTTTGTTGGCCAAGTGAACAGCCCCCGAAAACTTCCGTACCCGAAAGCCCACCCGCTTCTAACCTTCGACGCTCAGTCAAGAAGGTCCTGTTTTGGGAAACTTAATTTGCGGAGCAATCAAATAAAATTGCTCTCGAGCCTGTTGCCGCATATCTCGAACTCAAACTGCCGAGGCTTTGGGTCATGGGTGTGTGTTTGTTTCGCCAACCTTCGAAAAGTTAAAAGAGTTATTAAGAATCAGCTCATAAATACATGCATGGAGACTGCGCCAAAAACTGGCAGCCATGAAGAATTGGGGGCAGAGGATGTGCAAGCCAACCAGCACTCGACCCCAGGGAGCTCTTGAAAGCGAGTGGAGCCAGAAGGAAAAACCATTTGACGCTTCATTTGAATTTTCAGCGGTGTCAAGTCAGTTCGCACTAATTAACTGACTTTCGAGAGTGGGGATAACGGATACTTGGGAAAACAAGCGGCAGACAGAGAGACAGACACACAGACAGCTGCAAGAACAAGCCAAAACCAAACCGAGAACCGAGACGAACACCGAAAAGAACACATCAATCAATCATCGTCATTGTCATTATCATTAGCATGCCCCGGAAAGCAGGAGCAGGAGCAGGAGCAGAAGCAGGAGGAGAAGCGGTAGCAGGAGACGATATAGACTCGCCGACAAAGTCTGCTGGCCATCATCAAATTTTCATTACCATCAATAATAAGCCAGGGCCAAGAGCAGACAGCTCCAGATGAGCAACAGCGGTGCTGGGCGATGTGAGATGAGCTCCGATGCTGTGCGCGCGTAGATAGGGACACAGGGAATGGAAGAGATGAGGACATTAGGCATGGGTGTGGAGTAGCTAGGGAAGGAGCCAAAGAATGGAGTAGAGATGAGTCCAGATAATGAGTTGCCTTAAATCGAATTGCTTTCAAATTAGATTTACCCGACTGCTCCATGTTCCGACTCCACGCACGTAGGCCTTGGCCTTATTGTTATTGATGTGCTGATGCATAGACCACCCCCTGACCCACTGGATTGTGTAACCAGAGACTGGTCACAGTGCAATTGGCCAATTCCTTTGAATACCGAGCTCATAAATCAACCGATTTCTGAAGCCCTTGCAAGCCGAGCTGGGCAATCAGAGCCTACTTCCTGTGGGCAATGCAGTGGCAGGTTATGCCACTGTAGGGTGATGAATTCGGTATAAATTCAAGTATTAATTGAGTCTTCTATCTTATTCCCATTATATATTACTGTAATATGATTGTATTTTTTTGTATTAATATATTGGATATACCAAATGAGTTTCCAAAGGGTATAATACATTTATACACTCGATATTTCTCTGTGTACAAATGTATCTGCAGAGCTCAGGCGCAGATACAAATCCACACGAATGCAGCGCAGCTACACACGCTGGCACACCGTCGGTTGCATATCAACTACATTAAATGTTTGCAAGTAAAATTGAATTTGTTGCAAATTAAAATGCAATTAGAGCAGAAGCGATGAGCGACCGCCTCACATACAAGCACATACATTCGTATACACCCGCACACTTACATTTCCACACCAATCTGGAATCCGCTTTGGTACCGGGATATTGATAAACGAATTGCGCTTTGCAAACTTTCCAGCTGCCTCTTGCTCGGCGACCCCCAGCGCTTATCAGAGCTACGACGACACATATGTATGTACACGTTACAAATGACAAGCCCCCATCCCATGCTTTTTAGAATTTCCACGACGAGATGGACAAAAGGACAAACCGCAAACAGATGCGGGTTTGCCGTGAGTTTTGTTTTGCCACTTGGCCAACAGCTTTTGTCAAAGGCCATCCATTTACACAGTTGTGGCCAAATGTGCAAATATTTCACTCAATAATCATTACTTCTTCCTCCTTTCGATTCTCTAGAAATGCTAGCAATTAAAAGTGACCCTTTGAGTTGCATATTTCCTCGAATATAGTTAATTTTGCCACGCAAATTCAGATTTCATATTTATGAACGATTTGTGCTTTCGTATGGCATATCTGCTTCAACAATTAATACATTAGGCCCCGTGAAAATTTAATATTCCGCCTCAAATATCGCTTTACAGTTAGATGTTTTCCATTTAAATTTCCTATGAATTTAAAGCAAGCATTAATCCATAGACTTCGAGAAAATCGCTAGAGATTTAAAATTATAAAAAAAAAACATTATTGTTTCCTTCTGGGTCAATATGTGAAGACTAATAGGCTAATATTTTCAGCCACATTCTATTCTCTACCCTCACCTGAAATTCAGAGTAAGCTGGCCACGATATAGAAAACCGGGGAAGAAACTGAAAACAGGTGGGAGCTCTGGCACCCCGCTAACAGCTTGTGGCACATTTGCACATTTTCACAGTTTCGCATTTCCCGCCCCGCCTGCATACAGAAACATCGAGGACGCCAGATAAATACGCATATATGTATACAAAAAGACATATGCGCCGCTGCTTTATTTTCTTTATTTTATTGGTTTTAACATGAAATGAATTTAAGAACAACTATGTAAGATTTTCGTACAGTGAGCACAGCTTAGATGAAGCCCGTACCCAAGTCGACAGCGAACTTGACTCCGTGATTGGATTTTCGCTCTTCCATGGCACACGATTCTCATCATAACAGAACCGAGGCGAGCCCTTTGAAAAGTGGAAAACTGTAAGCCTTTCAATTATTGGTCTGAAATTTCAACTTATCATCCAGCCTGCCGCCTTCGCTCTTGTCTAATTTCATTGTTTACCAGAAAGGGGGTTGTGAACCCAACTGCCAACTGGCATTTCTCTCATTATCGACGCCCCAGTTCTGCTGCCCAATCCATTTTGTAATCGAACCAAAATACAAAGCGAGGACTAGGCCTTTTAATTTTTTAAGGTATTTGCGAGAATTAAGAATTATTCTTAAGTATTGTAAATTGCACATATTATTTAAACTTTAATGTAAAACATTCGTGCCTACTCTTTTATGATTTTACATTAATTTTTTCATAGTAGTTCCACACTCTGTGGCTCTCACTTTCGCCTCCACTCCATTTCACCTCCCCGCTCCCCGCACCCCGCGCTTCTGTTTACCAGTTAATAATTGAAATTTTAATTGAACGTTTGTGCCAGGGAAGCGGCATAAATAAACACCCGAAAGCGACCTATATACGCACTGCAAAAAGAGAGACAGAGCGAGATTGAGTATGCTGGCTGGAAATCCACCTGGCTTGGTCCCGAAATTGCGCTGAGCCCGCAAAATTCATTAAATCGAAATCGAAATCAATTGGGCGTAAAGTTTTACGCACGCTTTTATTTAAACATATGTGTACATATATACGTATACGTATTTTTTCATTCAGCTGTCGGCTTTCAGCTTATTGCGTATACGCCATGGCTAACGAGCTGAAATGAAAATTTTTATGCGCGCCACATAAAATTATTGTAAGGCAACAAAAAATACAAAATACACCGGGAATACCCAGGGGATAGGGATATGGACTAGCTATAATCCGACATCGTCATTAATAATTCAGGGCTCAGTCAGGACCATTTAAATCACAGCAAGATCAATCATCAGACAGTCCAGGGCGAGACAGCCACCAAAGTCGGTCACCGACTGACCCTATTGAAATAAACAACAGGAATGGTTTAATTGAATCGATTCGGTGAGGAAATGCCAGAATGAGGCGATAAGCTTGATGACAGGATTTTCGGATGACTCATGTCAGGATATGAATTCTGAGAATGGGTTCAGTAGTTAACCCGTATATATTGAACAGGTGGAATTCTGGTATAATTCTTAATTATAATATTTCTGCATAATTTGTGTGCGTTTCCCTGTAAAAAACACAAATAATACATATATTGTAATTTTGGACCCCCTATGAACAGCTCCTTCATAAATTGCAGTAAGCTCCCCAATAAAGACCTGCAAGCTTTAAGAATAGCCCCATATGTATCCTAACCTTGCCGTGCATTTATGGCTAACGATTTCAATTTATAAAATTAAAATTAGGCAGACAGAACAAGCCGCGAAACAGTTTCACACTTGCCGAAAAAAAATAAAAAGCAAATAAAGTGTGGCGCCTAAGTTAGAGCAACCTATGCAAACATTTATATCGCTTTACGTGGCATTTGGCCCGCAAAGAGGGATCGGGGTGCTCACATTTGTCCTTTTGTAAAAATTGACTGGGAGTTTATTATGATTGAACTGTTGCCATCTGGCATGTGGCACCCGCACAGCATTAATACACGTCAGGCGGCTGCGACTGCGACTGCGGCTGCAGCGACTCCATGTCGAGCGCACGACGTGTCCCTCCGCGAATCCATGTGTGTGCCTCTGTGCAGGCGGATAGACAGGCGGAGACTTCATTTACATGCTGCTCGTACCACACCCACACAGTGGGAAAAGCGGAAAATGCGAAATGCGGGCAGGTGGCATCACTGACAACACTTCTGTCAGCAGCAGACGGCACAGCAAAAGAGATGCGACGCTGCCAGGCGACAGTACTAACACTAAAATATATATACCATTTTATATGGGAGCTTAACACAAAAAAAAAGGAAAGGAATACCTGATCTGTTGTCTCGATCAATGTTCAGTCATATTTAAACATACACACAACTATTCGTATATTATTTAGGTTTTAATTTAACATTGAATATATATATATATATCGATAGCCCTATCGTAGCCCTTTCCGTCAGACAAATATCGTTAGATCCCTCCAGCCCTAGACGGAATCGTACGAACTTAACCATAAGAAAAGGCAGAAACAATGAGCCGCGGGCGTTGAGTTAAGACCCAAAAACGAAAGGGAAAACAAGAGCAGTGCTCTGTGGGAGAGTATATTTCTCTTGAGTATACTTGCAGCCCTCTGGCGTTCGGAATAAAATATAAAAACTATTTCTTTTCAAGCAAAAAAAATCTTGGACAGCCTGTAGCCCAAAGAAGCGCTTGGAAGCTCAACAAGCTGGATCCAGAGTTGCCGCATGGTTTTCCGATCTCTCATGTGAATTATCCCATGGGGGCGAATTGGGATCTTTTTCGGTTACCTTGGGCGGTGGTGGCATGGGTGCCCCCGGCTTTACCTGGGGGCAGCGAAACGGAAATTTAGCATACCACGCTCAAACAGGCATATGTACATATGTACCAGCCGCTTACTTACTTAACTGAGCCCAAGTCCTCCAAGGAGCAGCGACTAGGGAACTGAAAAACTGGGACCCTGATAACAGACACTTCGACAGATGCTGCAACTAACATTGATTTGCATGTGAACAAATGTGTTTGTCGTCTGTCGACCAGGTCGAGAAAAACAACAACAAAAAACGAAAGGGAAAATCAGGCCGTCTAGATTATACTTGCATTTGAATGTATGCAGTGGCTGAAATCAGTCAAGGCTCTAAAACCTTACACTTTTGGTAGCCACTTGGTTATTGGCAATCCCCTAATTCCAAACTTCTGCCCTTTGGGAGTCCTTACTTCGGTGAGCCTTTTGTATTCGGTGACACTCCTAAGAAAGAAAACTTAAAAATATAAATATGTATAAAATATAAAAACCTTTTCTTTTTAAAGGAAAAAAAATCTTGGACAGGAAAAAGAAAAATTAAGTTGTTCGTCATAAAATTTGCTTTCAAATACATTCCCTCAGATGTCGACCAATGAACGTAGCCCAAATAACCCTGTTCACTATTTATTAACTATTTTAACCCGCGTGCATGTAGTGAGGTACTTACAGGTGCTGGTTCCAGATGCGGCCACTGTTTATCCATTTAGCCCGCCCAATCGCGGTCAGTGTTTACAATCCAAAACACATCTTCAAAAATTTCACATCGTCGTGGCAGAAAATGCAGTCGCAATCTTGAAGTGAGCGGGGCAACTTCCGTCGATACATTCAATTGTCGTTTTCATGGTCTGTCTCACAATTTCGAATGGAAATTAAAAACTTTTCCCAAGGCGAAGGCGAGCGGGGCGCTGGAGGAATAAAGTGAGGAACGAGGGGGAGCGAGAGCACTTGCCGCAGTAAACTGCAACTTTGTTTCGGTCTCAATTCGAATGTTTCCCTGGCACTCGCATGGCGAGTGCTCTTTCATGGGGTTTATAACTGCCCCGGTGCAGGTCCTTGGCTGGTGGCAATTATCTCGCCGGGGTTCCGTTTCGTATCCTCCAGATCGGAGGAGCGTCTCGGAATAAACCTCTTATGACAATGGCGAGATGGTGGAAGATTATCCCGCGAACATGAGGTGCTATCAGGAAGAGGGCTCACAGCAGCATTCACTTGCACAGCCAAAAATGGCTGATTTTTATTTTAAAAGCTCAAACGAAAGTCTTTGATACTATAATAATTTTTCTGCATTAAATATATTTAACAGATTGTAAGTAAACATTATTAACAATTCCCTAAACCATTGAGTTCGCAGAGTTTGGTCAGTAAAAGCTATAAATCGAATGTTCAAGAGTGCCTCAAGCCACTTATTATTTACCGCAAGATAAGTCTATACAACTTCTTCCAACTTCTTATAATATTCTCCAATTTTGTCTTAGAGACTTTAAGAATTATAAATATGATGAGTTAATAATAATAATAAATAATAATAGTGTATTGATGCCATTGTAAGATTTTAATATTTTCGTTCTGTGTGACAACTTGCAACTAACAACCTGCAGAAGCTGAAGACTGGTGCAACCCTATCGCGAATAAAACCTGTTTAACAGCTAATTTAAACAGATTTATGACTCCGCCACTGCGAACTTCCATAGTCTTTGGACTGCTTGTGTGCTGGGATCCTGGAATCGAATTATATAGTATTGCCTGGTCTGGGTCGGGGGATTTGGGGCACTGGCACAGCACCTGTTTGCTGTGACCACCAATCTAAAGGTCGATTCGTTTAATTGGCGATTTATAGGACTTTGTCGTTTCATAATAAACTCAAAACAATTTCTTTAAATAAGTTGTCACATGTATATCACACATAGTTAGTTGTCAGGGAAGTAATTCTATTAGAAAGATTCGGCTATAGAAAGCGTATTTGCCAGCGGAGGAAATAATAATAACTCGGCTTCCATTAATAATATATTATATTTCATTTTAATAAATTATTTACCAACAGTCCATCGTCCCCATGTGTGTATCGTTTCCGGTAAGTTTTTTGTTAACTTAATTAATTGCAGTCTATTTCTCGTATGTAAGCCCATTTATTATGCTCTGTGCTCCATCCTCGCATATTAATATGCTGCCATCTATCATATTGCTTGCAGTTAAACTTTCCGCAGCATTCGAATGTATCTTATTCCATCTGTATCTGCCGAGGCCAGGGCTTGTTGCATCTCGTTTTCCGT
The DNA here is from genome assembly GCA_008042775.1 of Drosophila pectinifera. Classification (NCBI taxonomy): domain Eukaryota; kingdom Metazoa; phylum Arthropoda; class Insecta; order Diptera; family Drosophilidae; genus Drosophila; species Drosophila pectinifera. Next base: position 27,063 of record VNKC01004363.1, on the reverse strand, counting down.
TGCTAGGAAAGCTCTGGTCTGTCGGCGGAAAAACGGCGGCGGAAAAGCGACGGCAAAGCTTCGCTGAGTGCGCATTCAGCGCCAAAGCTTCGCCCCGCTTCGCCCCGCTTCGCCCCGCTTTTCCTCCGGACTCTCCCTGGTTGCTGATTGCTCCCTGCTGGTGCCGCAGCTGAACCAGAGCTAGAGGCTCCTTGCTGAGTTCGCGACTTTCGCTTCCCTTCGGTTTTTGGCATGCACTTGTGGCGTTATACCACCGCCCGCGTCCCACTCCAAAAATCCTTAGAAGAGTCACCCAAAAAGGCCGCCCAAAAAGCAACCCCAAACCATTGAAAGCCTCTCTTACCTTGGCACACTTCGGCTGGCCGGATTCAGGTTCGGATCGTTTCGTTTAGTATTCGGCTTTGCGATTTCGGGCATGCATCAAGTGTAACATCGGAACGTTGTCAGTTTTTCCCGGGAACTCGACGCTTCGTGTTGTTCTGGCGCCGCTGTCCAGCTTTCCCAGCATTCCATCTCAACCGAAACCGAAACCGAAACCGAGACAGAAACAGGAGCAGCAACAGTCCACTCTCAGACCTCGGAGGAAAGGCGCCGGACTCGCAGAATTCTTCTCGTCCAGTGTGAACAATTTTTTTTGCAAAATTTGTGATTGTGTTTTAAGTGTGCTTTCAACTAAGAAGCTTAATTTTACCAAAATTATTAAATCAAGAGAGGAATGGCCAACAAAACAGCCTGAAGAACAGGTACCAAAATGATTTCGTTTTGTTCTTAATGATTTTTATTTTTGTCTTTATTTATATTAAATGTAAATGTAAATATGCCATTTGTAAGTAACAAATTGGAATTGTGGATTGGCAGTCAGTTGAAATTGAAATAATTTAGTGAATATTTAAAAAATATATGCATAAATGTCTATATATTTATACTGCATAAAGTAAACATTTTACAATTATTTTATAGTAATAGACTCCAAGCTAAGGAGTAAATATAGATGAAATTCTGGGATAGGGAAATTTACACAAAATACTGTTCAATTTCTGTATTTTTACCAGACCAGACCAGTATCTTAGTCAAGCCGATCCGATCCAGCAACGACGATAATTCATTGGTAATCTACATTGATCATAAATAAACTCATCGCTTGTCATAATTAATTCAATGAAGTTTTTTGTTGCTGTCCGTCGTTGGTTCGTGGCTCTGTGATATTCGGTATCGAATCGTAAATTATAGTATTCACTCGGCTCGGCATTTTATGTGCATACTTTTGCTTAGTTGCACTTGTTTTATTTTATTTTATATTCTATGTGTGCGGTGTGTGTATTCCCGAGGGGTGATTTATTATTATGCCATTATTGGCTGACTTCTTATCGCACTTGTCGCAGCTGCCTGCTTGCCTGCTTGGCCGGGATTCTTTTTTGGTATTGAACTGCGAACCGAGCCGAACCGAAGGAGGTCTTTAGCATGCATCAGTGTGCCAGTGTGTCTGTGTATGTTTAATTCATTAACTGAGTAATCGCAATCGATAATGCGATAAAATATTTATTCTCCACAAAAGATAAACCGCTCTATTGGCTGCCAAACTCGCGATTGCACCCGATTACGATTAGTCATCAATGTCACGGTGTTCCATCTCTTTGCTCTCGATCGTTTTTTGGGCTGTTCGGGAATCCCCCTTAGAGGCGGGGACTCCACTGAAGTGGAAATTTCGGATCGCTTAATGGCTGGCTTTATGGCCCAGCAGCGGATCCACTCGAGCTGCTGCTGTGCCTGCTCCCGCTGCTGTTGCCGTTTTAATGGCTTTTTGTCTTAGACACATATAAATTTACTTCTTTTGGGCCGCCATTAAACCAGTCCCAATCAGGGGAAGGAGGTGGATTCGGAGATCCGACGGCACTCTTATCCGTCTGGTGTACAGTCGCTCCCTCATTGTTCTGACTGTCATGCAGATTAACTCCCTGCCGACTCGGATTTCCAGCTCGACCACGCCATGGCCACTCCCTGCTCCGATCCCCTACTCCACAGAAATCCACGGTTTTTGCATATATTCACGTACCGAATCGCGGAATTACGAAAGCTCTGCTCTTCTGACTGATTGGTACAATGGCAATTCGCCTGTCTCGCCCCTTTGGGACATTTCCATTCTAATTCCTACCAGGATTCCGATTGCGACTCCAGTTTCTCTTCGACCGGGACACTAATTGAAACAACAGAGTGACACCCTTGAATGGTGAAAGGTCGTAGTTCAAGGGTTGGGGGCTTGCGGGAGCGCAACAAGTCGAGCGACAGTTCATTTGGGGATAAAACTCAGGCCACACGCGGGACTAGTAGAAATTGTCTCATTAGTATAACATATATGTATACATTCGAGTAAGGGCCAGGCCAAACCAAGACGCTCTCTTGTCTAAAAAAATCCTCACAAATTGTCATCGTCTTAGCCGCCTCCCTTCCTTGTTTCTTGTCCTTGTGTTTTTTTTTAGGTAAATATGTTGCAGGCATTAAGATGAAGTCGAACAGCCGGATCCTTGCCAACTGACAGACAGCAAAACTAACGCGAAAGGAAACGGAAAACTAGAGCGACAACTTAGAAAAAAAAAACAGAAACAGCAAATAAAGCCTAGCAAAAAGAAAAAGAACAAAGGACAACATTCCTGTCCACTGTGTCCTGAGGTTCCTTAAAAAAGTCTCCCCCGGGAACTTGAACAACAAAAATCCCTAAGCCGCATGCTAGCTTTAACATAAACTTTTACCTTAAAAGCAGATTGATCCCTCGGAAAAATCAAACAGTGCTCAAATTATGATAAAAATCTTTGCTAGATCATTAGAATATAATGATTTATAGTTTTGAAATAATATATTTTCCTTAAACTAAATAAGTTAATGTTGGTTACAAGTTAAGCTAAACCTTTTTTTACATTTTTAAAGGAAAGAGAAAGCAATACACGCAAAGAAAAAATCTACGAACACAAAGCAAATTTGTAAGGAAAGTAAAGTAAAAGTTTAAAGTTCAAGGTCCCTCTCACGTTTACATTATATTTTTCGATCATTTTGAGCCACTGTGCGGAGCAACAAGCTCAATTTCCACACGCACATGGCCGCTGGCTGATAAGGTGCAGTGTGTGTGTTGTTGCGTGAGTGTAGGTGCCGGCATGTCATTTGGCTGCTTTGGGTCAATGGCTTTCCCCGCCTTTCTTCTCTCGTTTTCCTCGTGCAAAAAGCAGTCCAACTTGGGAGCTCCAGACTTCAGTTCAGTTCCCTGCTAACTTGGTTCACTTCAGTTCAGTTCAGTTTGGTTTCATTCTATTGAATATACATATATGCTTTTCGGCTCGATTCTTGTGTCCAATGATAAGAGCCCGCAATTGTTGCCCCGTTGTTGTAGCTAGCTGTTGTCTGTTGACAGTGCGGGTGCTCTGTTTTCATTAGACCCATTACTCGCTGGCTATAAAGGGGTATATAGGGCAGATTTATGTATGTTATATACTAGAATATTTGTGAAAAGTAAGGCTAAAAAGGAGTACAAAACTACTGTTGAGTATACTAGCTGTGAGATACTTGGTACCAAAAGCTGTGTGTTAATTAAAGCACATATAGACATGGCTAAATTACACTATCTAATTAGGATATACTGTCTAGGGTACCAGCAATGAAAACTTAAATCAAATACCAGGGCGGAAAACACAGGAAAAAGTGGGTAAACAAATGTTGCTGGGATGCTTGCACAGAGACTTTATTGTCTAGTAACTCCCAGTTTATAATCAAATCCAACTCGAAATTAATTACCAAGACATCAGCTAATTTTGACATTGTCAAGGGCCAGAAAAGGGTATCTCACAATCGAGTCCTTCCACCGATGCTGTTTTCTTTCTTGTTTCCCTGCGCCGAGTGTGTGTGAAATTTTTGTAATGCCTGCGTCGAAGATGTCAATCCTCTACCTCACTCACAAGGCCACCATCCCCCATCCCCCATCCCCATCCCCTTTCCACCCGGTGGGCCCTTGTTTATGTAGGGACTGTGGCCGCGTGTGTGTTTGTTTAAATTGCCTTTTTCGTGTCATGCATGAGACAGACACAAATTTGTGCCTACATAAATGATAAATATGCATGCCCCAAGTTAACCCTCCTCCGCCAACACCCCTTAACCCACTCTTGGCAGCTTTGAACCAGCTCTTTTCCGCACACAACTGCTCTCTTATCTCTTCATGCTAAACAAAACCGACACAAAATGGCATTTATAATTACTTGAGCCCTCGTTTTGGCTGCGGCTTTGCGATTAAGGCGATCTGAGCCACCAATCCCAGCTCTGGAAGTCGGCCGTAAGCCCCATTACCTTTTCCCCGCCATACGAAACGCCCAGAACTGGCGATTGTGACATATATCAAAGTGTGTCTCGACACCCGCCCCACTTGTGAAATATTCAAATCACTTTAGGCCGAGATTACTCAATGGGCAAATAGAATAGGGAATTTAAAAAGAGACAAATTCGTTTGCAAGGCGAAATATTTAATTAGAGGGTCTTAACTTACTACAACATCTTCTGTTGGGGCCGAACTTCAAAAGTTTATTATTACACTACTACAAGTTTATCGTACTTACTAATATAAGAGGCTCTATTTTTCCTAGCATAATTTTAGGCACTTATGCATATATTGTTTTTAACCCTCGCCCTTCGGGCACGAGGATCCTTTTTCGGTAGTTTACTAAGTTAATATACCTCCAGAGATTTTAGGGATGCGATTTAATTTGTAGTTACCAAACTGTTGCCATTAATTAAGTAAATAAAATCATAAAAATACTTATAATCCATTTATTACAAAATTAAAATTAAGTGTTAGCTTCAAACTTTTTTTTTGCAGGGTAAACAAGTTTCCCCATTCCATTTGCGCTTATTTTAAACTAAACTGGAGATTTTGATTAGTCCAATCTCCCGAATATTTAAAGTCCGGTTCGGGGCGTTGAATACACGCAGCAAAATTCATTTTTGAGCCCTGCTCTTCCCCCTAATGTGTCATTGTTTTGTCTTTTATTTGTGGTTGCTGCTGTTGGTGTTGAGACTTACCCTTCCCCCGAAAAGGAGTGCCCCCGCCTTTGTTTCCTTTTGTGACATTTCATTTTGTCCTGGCTCTGATTGTTTATTTGTTTTTCATCAGATTTCCCACGGCCTACTGCTCACTCCTCGGCCCCGATATTTAGTCGCCTGGCCCTATATAGATACACCCAGGCTGGCCCGCACTGCTGCGATTCATTACCATTCTGGCCCGACCGAAAAACAAAAAACAGAAAAAAGAAATTTGTTTTGCGGGACCCTGAAAGAATCCTTGTTATTTATCTTTGTTTGTCCTGGCCCATTGCCATTGTTGTTGAGTCTCTCTCTGTGCCTGTTGCTCTGCCATTTGTTGCTGTCCTTTGTTCCAGTTCTCGAATTAATATTCTTATTATTCGTCAGTTTTTGAGGAGGTTCGATGTATATTTTTTCAGCTCCACAGGATAACAGAAGATTTGATAGTTTTTTCGCCACTTTCTTTTAGACTTATTTTGCTTTTAAGGCCCCCTTAAAAGCCTCCAAATTAACAACTGTATTAAATCGATTTTTGAGTTCATTAACGATTTAAATTACTTCAGTAATAGACAATACGTTGGTAGTTGGTAATTCTGCCCCCCAACTGTGGGGATCGCGATCTCCGACAAATGCAGCAATGAGGTAAAAGTTGCAGGCTACGAAGGTGGAGGACACCCTGCATTTGTGGTTCTCTTTAGGAAAGCACCGCCCACGCACACACAAAACACTCACCCAGGGCCCAGGGAGCTTTATGTTTATACACAGACCCACCAGTATTTATGCTTTTCAATTTTAGTGCTGCACCTGGCTGAATGCCGGGAAGCAGGGATGCAGGGATGCTGTGTACCTGGCAAACAGGTGAGCCAGTGCATTCATGGCCAGTCACGAATCTAGGAACCTAGGAAAGGGAGCTGCCGATGGCTAACCTGGCGCATACGAGCAAGCAGGCACCACCGCCACCGCCACCGCCACACAAACTGCAAAGAAAAGGCCAAATATCTGGGCAAACGGAAAGTTTTCCGTTCTCCATTTAGCAAATTTCATGGAAATTGCGGCGAGACTTGGCAGTGGAGTGTTCACCGGGCACGCCACCTTTTATTATGTGCGTTTTCCTTTCAAATTGGAACATGTTTTTACCAAAGCTAAATCCAGAAACAGTCCTCCAAAATTGGCCAGCACCATAGCCATTACCACCTCTTGTCGAATTTCTCACCGCAGCAACAGCAGCAATTCTGATTTTCAATTCATTTCGTTTTATGTCCGCTACGTTTCATGAATATTTATTTCGAAACACATACGTTTTAAGATTCCCGCTCCCCTTGCCACACTTATTCAATGATTTATTATTATTATTATCGTTATATTTATTGATAAATTACATTGAATGAAAAGCGGAAAACGTTCCAGATAATAAAATAAGCAGCAACAGGGAAGAGAAGAAAAAACGGGACTAGGATATTCCCTTCGGTTACAAAATATTTAACGACAATGAAAAACAATCCTGTATAGCGATGGCAAAAAATACATCATCTATTTGGAATTATTAAGTGAAAGTGTCTTCCCAAGTGCAGTGGGTCTTAGTCCGAATAGCATCTAAATATGCCTTAGCCAAATAAGAAGAATTTCATTTAAATAGATTCTTAAAAAACCGAGCAGACTTCCATTCTCGATTCCTGATACCCAGGAAAACTATTTTCATGCGCTTGTACCATTTTTTCCAAACGGAAAAGACCACAACAAAAATGTAAGCAAATTAATTTAATTCAGGGTAACTACTAGGGAAATGGGCAAGACCGCAGCCACTAAACCGGGGAGGTGGACCCTAAGACAATACACATGAACCGCAGGCAATTTCCTTAACCCTTTTTCCTGTGCAGCAGCTCTTCTAGCACCCCCTTGGTCTGGGATAATCCATTTATTCAGCTGACTGCAGTCAATATACCGCAACTCGTTTAACTTGAGCAAATTTTCGGGCTCCTAAGCCGCATCCAAAGTTTCACTGGCAGTTCGGATCTAGGATCAACTGGTATTAAGACCCACACTGCACACAAACACTCCGTGGCACACATTCAGCTGCCAAAGTTTAACTTGGTTAAGCGCCTTTCAGTCTTGTGAAAAAATTGGACGCAAAAGAAGCTTAACAAATGTGAATTTTAAGTGTCTCAAAAAGTAGGCAGGCAACACTTAAATCATTTTCGGATAGAATATTAAAACTGCAGACTATAGGAATATATGAAAGTAAAATGTCAAAGATGACGCTGATGGGATCTACTAAAAAGTTGTAGTTTCTGGTACGTATATCGGGACTTTACGGCTATTATTATTATTTTCGCTACGATCCCAAAATCTTAAGTATTTGAAATTTTAGGCAAACGATTAATTACTAGTACAAAACTATTATCTAAAATAAAAAATAATAATAAGTTACATTATTTTTTGGCATTCCTTACGTAGAATCCAGTTCGCATTTGACTCGAGTTTAGTTTTATTGAATTTGATATATGAAGAATAATTTTTTTAGTTTGTTGATCCAGTTGAGGACCACAGAATATGCACAACGTCCTGCATTTGAATGCCGTGAAGGCATTCAGCAGCTTATTGCACATTGTACTCAATATGGCTCACAAAGAAAAATTCGCTGAAAAGCAAAGGGCGAAGGGTAAAACTGCGAACAAAGATACAAATTCGCATTTTATTTCAGAGCCTCCCTGAAAGAGGCGCGTGTTTTCTCAATTTTTTTTATTGGCGTCTTGAGTCGCTTTGAGTGTATAAGCCGGGGCCCAGATTAAGTTGCACTTCAAGTAACATTTAATCGCCTGAAATGCATTTGAGAAGGCCACTTCTTCTCATTTCCCCACAAAAGTGAGCAGCGCTAGATGCCTTCAACATGCTGGCTCGCTCGTCCTTACTCCATTAAGGTCTAATGAATGTAAGGCAGCCACGTTCTTGGTATTCTTCATTCCCTTAACATAAACTTAGTTAAGCAAGAGCAGAAGCTGAAACAGAAATAGCCATAAAATTAAAGCAAGTAGCAAATGGCTTTCGTTTTAATTTCAATTATTAAACGCCGACACCATAGCAGCGGAAAAGATAAGCAGGTGGTTGTAATTTATGGCTTTTGTCTCATCCTGAACAATTTTCAATTGTAAACACGGGAAATTAGCAAGCGAAATTAACATCATCGAGTCACGTAATTAAAACGTAACGTAAGACGCCGTAGCCAGACGAAGCCAGGGAGAAGACGAACCAAACGACAACAAACGGCAAATATTTGCATTTTCAGGGCAGAACGAAGGCAGAGGTGAACGCTGGCGGGGCTAATAATAAACTAAGGATCCAACTACTGCCGTTAACGTGCCCATAACAGTTGCCAGTTAGCGCTACGGTTACCGCTACAGTTACTGCTCCACTTACATACACTCTCTGTTTTTCAGATAATAAAACGTCGCGACGCGTCGTCCTATGTTTATGCAAACGCTTCCAACAGAGACGCTGAGAAAAACAAAAACACCCTAGAACAGGGCGTTGATTTACGGCAGGCACACCGGCAATCATCAGCAAAACCAGCTGCTGCCAGGACACGAGGAAAGGAGGACACTAGCTAACCAGGACACGAGCGCAAAAGGCTTGCAGGATGCGTGGCCGTCACTTGCGTCGCCGCTTCAGCCTGCAGCCCTCGTTCATGAAGGATGACAACGCCGAGGATAAGCCCAAGCGCGACAAGTAAGTTATGACTGGAAAAAACAAAAAAAAACGTGGCCCCCATAACAACATATACACCCCATATAAACCATACACATATACGCATGCATGGAGACCTCTTCATATTACCTGGTTATACCTGGCCAAGCAACTAGTTTTCAGTTAACAAAACTTGAACTACTCGCCCACCTTCGGGTTTTGTTGTTTTTTGTTGGCCCAAAAAAGGGACAACAGATTTTATGATTCATAAAAAAATACGGCATGAGTATGGGAAATGTTGGAAACCCAAAATCATCAGAGCGCCGAAGGTTTCCTTAAACTTCGCGACGACGACATAAATGTAGATCAGCTCTCAATACTAATTATCATACAGGGTCAGGATATTGGGCATCAGAAATATATAAACTGGAATGCGGAGAAGGATTTCTTACTGAAGAATTTCAATGTTTGTGCTGTCGGTGAAGAACGCTTCCAAGTTCACACTATTAATTGCATCTCCTTGAATTTTTATAATATATAAATTTAAGGTCCAAAGTATTCATAAATGGGCAAAGGGGGCTAAAACTGGGACACGTGTAGCGTGTAATTTATAACTGGTTTGTTGTAACTGCACAAAGTTACGTAAAAAGATAACAGACGCGTCGGCGAGGCAGTCAAAGTGTCACAAACTTTGGGGCTAACTTAAATCGCTGTCCACAATAATTGCAAAAGAATTTCCTTTTTTGCCCAACGCACAAATTCCGAACTGAACTTTATCGGAAAAATACCAACGCGACGTAGAGTAAAAACTTTGACCCTGTGGTCGGTCGGCCAGATCGGAGAAGATATAGCCAGATGAGCTGGCAAACTCGTATTTAACTAGTGAGAACGGGAGATGCGGAAGATGCGGAAGCCGATGGTTCGACATCTTTGTTTTCACTTTAGGGCAAACATTTTCATTTCTCCATCAAGTTCAAAGGACGAGAAATTAAAGGAAGACACCAAGTAAACGAAATTGGAATTTTTAAGGGAAAATATCGAAAAAGGGAAAACAGACGTTTGCCGCCTGATTTCCTAGTGCCACTCAGTGTCCGTCCGGCTGTTCATCCGTTGACCGTTCTGTCCGTAGTTTGCATACTTTCCTTTGTTTCGCCTGTCAGGACAAGAATTTCATGTTTGCCTTGCTTTTCTGTTGCTCTGCTTCTGCTTCTGCTTCTTTGATTACATTTTTCTTTCTTGTTTCTTGTTTCTTGTTTCTTGTTATTTTTTACCCGCCGCGGCTGCCCCAGCAAACTTTTATGGAATGCCGGGCAGGGGCAAAACCAAAAAAGGAAGAAAATAATATGGCAAACGAAAGGAAGGTAGGACATCAGGCCCACGACAGAAGCGCGCTTATTAAAGTCAAATTTGATCCGCTGTTGGTTAGATGTCTCCCAGCGGCCAATTATGCCACTTCTGCCCGACGTTCCCCCTTTTTTTCCGAGGGATTTCCCCGACGTTCCTGATATCCCTGATTTATCGTCGCCTAACAAAGAAGGAATAGGCGGATTCCATTGGCGGAGAGCCTCGGATTCTGGCTGCGTCCATTGCGCAGCCGGAAATGGCATTGAATTTCATCGCAGATGTGTACACACTTATGTCCTCTGCCCGGGAGATTTGTCAGCCGAAGAGATGACGAAGTTCCCTATAGAAGCACATAGCATGAGTAACATTTTGCAGACAGCAAATATCGCCGAATGATACCCTCAGTCCAGCCACTATTTTGGTATCTAGTGTCTGCAATTCTCAGTTTTTGTCAATTATACATATGTACTGCCAACTAGAAGAATGTGCTTTCGTAATGTTATGTTAAACCTTTACTAACGGCAACTTTGTTGTTTATTTTTGCCAAAGTTCCCCCATTGGGCAAATGTATCAAAAGCCCTTTGAATGATTATATTCTTTATTTTTGCGTTTTTTTTTATTATTTTTTTGTTTGTTAGTTTTATTGTTTCTGTATTGTATTTTAGTTAACAGCCTACATTTCCCCGATCGGCGGTGGTGTGGATCCTTAAACCGGGTCACCGCTCGAAAATCAAATAATTCCCACGATTACCAACTAGTTTGTAAGCCAGAGCAACCCCAGCAAGCACACCTGTACTATATATGTTGTATATATTCTATATATGTGCGACGTATAGTATAAAGTGTTTATAGAGTGAGGTCGTTTTGTTTGCTCTGCAGTCGCTGTAGTTGGCGCTTTGTGATGTTGCCGTAATGATTAATTTTAAATGTGGCGCACAGCTTTAATGAGTCGCCTACGGGCTAAAGCCATGGCCCCCATTGAAAATTGCTGCAAGAAGGGAGAAGGATAAAGAACAGGAACAGGCAGGCGGCTTTTCCCAGTTATTAAATCATACATCAAAATGACGAGCAATGACTCGGAAATGAATTGAACTGCACCGAACTTAACTCACTCAAGTCACGTATTACGTTTCCTGTTTCATGCCTCCTTCCGAAAATCGCATCACTTAAACGTAGAGTGGGCCGAAACAACGCGGTGGATGACGCCATTGGACCGGCCAACGCCCGCCACAAAATCGTCGTCATGGGCTCAGCCAAGGTGGGCAAGACATCGATAATCACACAGTTTCTGTACAACACATTCAGCACCAAGTACAAGCGAACCATCGAGGAGATGCACCAGGGTAACTTCTCCATCGCCGGCGTTAGTCTCACCCTTGACATCCTGGACACCGCCGGCTCCTACGAGGTAAGTCCCTCCCCCACATTGCCCACAGCACACACGCTGCACTCGACGAAATAATGATGCGGGACTTCATTCCAATTAAGAACCAAAGTATATGAATCTGAAGACAACTAGGCAACTAGGCAACTATATTATGCTATCAGTTTCAGCAACAAACAAGCAGTATCTTAGTTATTAGCCGTTAAGATTAGTTAAAGTATTTTGATGCGTGCGCTTAGTGTGCCCGCTGCGCTCTCCTCCACGCTGGGCTCATTAAATGAATCAAATTGTTTGTGGCCAGCGATATAAGGTGAGAGCACTAGGACCATGGGACCTAGGAAACACTCAGCTAGAAAGAGGAGTGCTTATCCTGTGTCTTGTTCGGGTGCTGGCGCTGCCTCGCCTAGAACTCCAGCCTTTTCCTGTTCCCTTGTGGTTCCCTTGAGTCGGGCTTTTAATTTCAAATAACCGACTCTAATGGGCTGCAACAGGGCGCCAGCAGCATTTAGTTGCTTTTCAATATTTCAAGGAGCTGCAACTGGCCAGGTGGGAGGCCCAGCTGCTGGCTCACGTATCCTACTCATAATCACCACCATCATCATCCAGCTGGGTGCAGCGGAAATTACAGCCTGCGATTTAATTTCGCTGGCACTTCCGCAGCGCGTGAATTGAAAAGCTTCTTCGTAAAAACGAACAGCGGGCGGTGGAGTGGGAATTGTAGAGTGTTCACTGTACAGGTGGGCGTGGCACACACCGCATGTCTTATGCCATATGCCTTATGAATGCAGGCACACAATGCGGGACTCGCATATATTAATGGAGATGCCTCCAACTGGAGTCAGTCAGGCAGAGAGTGCAAGCCAGTGAAGCCAACTGAGCTGTGACTCTGCTCGACATTCCGCTTTGTCCTTGGCGAAAAATGAGCCAGCACTCATATGGCACACACTGGGGAAAACTATTAGCAGCAAAGCGTTTTTCAAGTTTAAGTACAATAAACGTATCAATGTAACAGTTTTAAGTTTAGTAATTCAGGGGAAATTAAGCTCTAGTGAGTAACATTCGTTTATACGAATACGCACATGGGAATTATAGGTACTATGCAACTCAACTAGGAATAATGCATTTATTAATTTTTTCAAATTATTTGGAGTGAACTCGTCAAGGAAACCGGTCTTTTGAAACATTTTAAGTATGTTATTTCTCACAATGCACGGCATACATCATGTAGCGTGTTCCATGCGGCATCTGCCATTCGATTTATGTACAATACAATGCAATCATACAACAGATATAGAGGCAACAAGAAAAAAAGTAGCGCCGGAGAACGAAACTAACGAAATGGATTTGCTTGGCAGCTCAAGCGAATCCCTACACAAGTGGACGTGTCAGTGGGATAATCATTAAAAGGCGCATGTGAGACCCAAAGTCCGTCGGCAAAATCATCTCGAAAAATCAGCATCCTTCTGCTTGATGAATGCCCAAATAAACAAGCCGGCACCGGCACCGGCACCCTTTGGCAGCCAACTAACTAACGAAACGAACAAAAAAGCCAGGCACCAGGCATAAATTTTAACACATTCACGCATTGCTCATAAATTTTACGAGCCCTTCGGGGCAAATGTAGGGTAGGATGCGGCGGCAAAAAGCATAAATCGCCTTGTGGCAGGTCACATCATGAGTGTGTGTGTGTGTTGTTTGGGTTAATAATTGTAGTAGTCGTAGTCCGGATCCGGGGAGCAGGTCGGGTCTTCTGGTGTCACATAATCCTAATGTATGCGTTGATTATGAGGACATTTCGCACCCTTCTTCCTCCTGTCATTCTGCATTGCAGTTTTTCCATCTTCTTCCCTTACTCCGCTTCGTATCGCCCATTCGCCATTATCCATTGTTTCGCTGCATTCGTCATCTCTTCGCGCTGCCCATGGTGCGGATGCGCAATAATTTTGCAGGGGTCAAGTATCCATAAGCGGCATTGTTCCAAGTACCAGGAGACACGATAATCGCAAAGAGGTCATACCGTCATTCACAGGGGCAGTGCGTATCATGGCCTAAAGACAGCTTACTCAGGGAGCCATCTAACCAACTCATAAAATATCCGTAAATTAACATTGTGACTTTCTAGCTTGGTAGATATATGGTTCCCGAAAGCAAAGAAAGGCAAGGAGCTTACAGCATTTGAAACTTAATTTGACCATTCTCCGTTCTATTACCTTTCAGTAAAAAAACACCAACACTAAATGAATGAAAGCCAGGCCGTGAATCGCAATTTAAGCCATGTCCCCGCCTCGAGCCGTAGACTCTCGCATTTCGCACGTTCGCCCAGAAAAGGGACAGAGTAACAATGGGAGGGGCCTGAAAGTACTAAAAAAGAGTGCTGTTGGCTGGACCGCAGTTCGGCCAAATAGTTTTCACGCTGGCTTAGTGCCGCCAGGCTCCAGCATGCGTATGAGTGATATTTTTGCGTGTGCCAAAAGATAACATACCGTAGGCCACACACACTCATACTTCCGTCCCCCGTCCACAACCCCTCCTCTTCGCAACCCCTGGACAACTACCACCACCGGCGGCGGCGGGCTTTATCAATATTTGCTTCGCATTTCCCCAGCGGCAACTGAAATTACTGGCAAAGCAGGAAGGTGAATACTCCTCTGATGTTTACCAGCTGCAAATGGTATTTGCACAAAAATTCCAATTTGCAAATATTTAAAAAATATTCTCGTCCGAGTCCAGGTTCGACCGCGAAATACCCCTGCTATGGCAGAAATAGTGACAATTGTAATTGAATTCCAGGCTAAAGGGCAGTCAAAATGGGAAACGTAAGGACTTAAAACCCCAACTAAATTCACGCACATTGTCAGTCATTCAGACATGGTCCGCGCCCGCTCCGCCCTTACATGTAATTGTATTTTCTCCCCACTCCCCATATTTTGCATCCTTCATTCCCCACTGTGGCGAATCAATAACACAAACGTTATGAGTTCATAATGGACTGAATGAGTATGAGGGGGTAGTTTTATTTGCTTTTCTTCTTTTTTCTGTCACTTTTCTGCGGTCTCAAATTAACGCAAACAATATTTAATTTATCATACATTGCCCGCCACATTGCCTTTTTTAAGTGCAGAGAAGGATAGGCATCCCGGAAAAAGGGACAGGCGACAAAAATGATTCAGCCAAGTTAAGTTACAAATATCGCAGGAAAATGCCCATAGATAGAAGAAGCTATATGATGTAGTTGACTATATAGGTTTATCGGACTTAATGCAGATATTTTAAACACCACTTTGTTATATTTATAGATATAGATTTATAGATATAGATCTCATATCATATCCAATTTTGATCATTTTGTACTAGTAGATAACTATCCTCCCCTTCTAGTATTTATAAAGTAAGAGGAAATGCATGTATGGATGTCAGAAGCGGGATTTGCATTTCCTGCGAAAGAAACTTATTTGCCCCTGCAATATTTGCCAAATGATTGCACGTCGGCGTCTTTGGATCCCGCCATTACCCGATTTCATCAGAGCTTTTTCGGTGGGGCATTTCCATTGGTAATCCTATGAATGAAAAGCGCAATCGAGAAACGCAAAACAAAAGTCACACAATCAGCACGGCAAGTGGCAAGCATAGGCAGTCTATTGAGAAATCAAGAGGATATATTCCCGACAAGGGACATAACAAGGGAATGACAAAGGGTAAACACTGGGAAAAATAAATAGATACCTTATTTCCTATGATCAAGGATTTACAAATATATACAGACTTAGGAGAGTTATAATGTCCCCAAAACTGTGCATTGAAATGGCTTATACCATAATTATATTTTAGAGACTACTTTTAGGCATTTCTACAAGTTATTTCAAGCCACTAGCAGACATTACGTAGACTGTTTTCGTTGAATACGAAATTCCCAATTCCGAATGGAAAAGCAATTTCGGCGATATTTCCTCCCGGTGCAGTAAAGGAAAGCTGACAGCGCCAGGAACAGGCTCAGGCTCTGTCTCGGGACCAGGATCCCTGTATCCATGTGGTCTTGTGCTTGGCTTGTCGTATGTGTAACAAGCGGAAACCACATCAGGCAAGGGGTAAATGGGGTTGAAATTGGTGGAAGGAAAGTGGAGGTTTCCTACGGGACACGGGGTACAGGGCATAACTGCAATGTGAATCTCTCGAATGCACAAAATGCTCTATAGCAAAGTTTCGAGGCACAGTCAAGATGAGCTGCAAGGGCATTTCAGCTTTTCCTCGCTCTTTCTCCCATTCTTTTCTCTCCTGATTTCCCCACTCACCTAGGATGGCATCCTGAGCGTGTTATTTACAATAATATACGATCATAACAATGGCAGCTCAGCCATCGGCGGCATTATAAATGAAAAAAAGAAACCAAACGAAAAAAATGTCCCAATTCGTTTCGGATGAGATGAAAACATAGGTTTTTCACGGCAAAAAGGGGGCGAGGACCGGGAAAATTAAATAAAACGAAATGTGGGAAACCCACACACAAATAACAGGAGGTAAAGATGAGAAAGGAAGGAAATGAAGTTGCTTTATGCTCCGCTTCGGAAATTGTCTGCCACATGAAAATGATTCGACAGCACATCAAGCTAAGCAAATTTCAATGACTCACTTGGGCTGTAATAGAGTGTTAGCGATACAGGGCACAGAATAGCATTTATAGCATTGTTTAAGCTGATAAAAAGGGATGCACCTTTCCAGTCTGCATTTTTCAGAACTTCAATGGCAGGACTTGAAACACGAGCCAGTAGACCTAAGTATGCTCACGTGTATTCTGCTTGAACTCTCGAGAAACTAGTACTTACCCTAGAAAACAACTATTTATAAGTATATACTCAATCCAGGGTGTCCCAGCATTTTTCTAGCAACTTGCTAAAAATGCTTAGACAGAAAAAAGGCTGAGAAAAGTGCATTGAATGCTATTTACAATGAAAAGAGCTTTGGGGAAGTCAGAACTGAAAATGCAAGATATATTTGAATATGGCAACAGCTACAAAAATTATTAACTAATTAATTTTCAAAGAAACATGCTCTTCATGGTTGTAAGATAAGTAAACTTAAATTAATTCATTTATTATTATTATATATTAGCTAAGTAGCGAACTCCCAAGGCTGACACAATGGTCACTGAAATTTTTATAAACGACAAGCTTCACTCTTAAAAGTTAACAATCTATTGTAGCTTGGCCCAGCCAGAGAAAGGTCAACATCTTGAGAATGTAGCCCACTGGGAATATCAATATAACCCCGTTCACAAGTCGCTATTTCCGCAGCGGTTCATCACCAAAGGCCAGTGCCGGTTGAGGTACAAGGTTTGGGTTGAGGTACAAGGTCAGGATTGAGACTCATCCAGTTTTGGTTTATCTGAACGGCACGACACTTGCCCGGCCATTGTTTTTCTCCCTTTTTCTTTTATTTGGGTTTGTTTTTTGTTTTTATTGTCTTTATCCGAGAGCTTTTCTTTGCAGGGTTTTTCATACGGATTTTCATTTTTTAGTAACCTGCACATTTCAATGGTAACCTTTTTATTAACACGGACACTGCCCAACCTCATTTTCCTGGCTCTGTGTGTATGCGCATTCCATTTGAAACTAACTCGGCAGGCAGCCACATGATTTTGAAAGCCATTAGTGCTGCGAGGGCGGGGCTAAAATGGGCGGCTGCCTGTACTTTTGTCCACAAGCGGAAAATCCACACACACTGGCACATGTGTGCGTGTATCTTCTGCCAAAATGCTGCGGTTGCGGTTTCAGACTCACGTCAGACAAACGAGAATGGAGATGAAGCCGACGATGCCAGTGAACTGTCGCCGCTTTCCATAATTTTTCCTTGTATTTTCCTGCTTTCCGCTCTTTCGCCTTCCACACTAATTCGTTTCAATTCGCCAGCCATTCAATTCAAAACGTATTTGTGATCACATGTATCAAGAGCATTGCAAAAAATAATATATCTATTATATTATATGAACGTACAGATTTGAAGGGAAACAATGAAACATGACTGTTGTTTAATTATAAACTTTTTTTTACTATCAAACTTATGTTAATATAGAATATGTCGTTCGTTCGCGCTAAGTCCAAATCGTCGAAAAGCCATCGCTGATCCGTCGCCAGATGTTTGCACTGCAACAGTAAAAAATATTACTTTTGTGTTTGAAATACTAAATTTTAATTTATATAACCTCCTCTTCCGAATCCGAAATGATATCTGTTTTTTTTTTGTGCACTCTTACCAGTGACATCAGGACAGAACTCGCAGTTGTCCTGGCACCTTTGAAAGATTCAAAACACAATTCACAAATTGTACACACGCATACTCGAGTTGGGTAGGGCTTTCTGCCACAATTGTAAACATGCAATGACAGCGTCGGGGGTCAGAGGTCAGAGTCGACTGTGGGGCCGCCCGTCAAAGGACCCTTAATAAAACCAGAGACTAACAGACACAACCGGGGCATATATTTTGTGTAAATATTAATTAAGGATATCTAGGCTTTGCAAAATGCAGTGCCGGTCTTTCACATGCCCAGAGGAGACAATTGTAAAATACGATGAAGTAAAAAAGAGGCTAGAACAGCTATATAGTACTAAGGGTGTGTTCATTAAGACTTCCTCAAATGTTGAACGCGCTTCGACGAAAGAATATTATAAAATTATGCACACACGCCGCACAACAAAGTGATTAATTTTTTTTCAATGTGCTCTTCTCTCCACTTGATGGAGAATTGAGGAAATAGCAGGAAAATTGTTCGCGTCAAGTGTGAAAATGTTGAGTGGGCCTAGAAAACGAAATTTACATTATTATCTGTGATTGCTAAAAAATATGTGCGTATGTGTGTGCGTGTGACAATTATAATAATATGCAAATTATCGTTGATGTCTGCCGTTGCCTTTGCCGTTGCTAAAATTAACATTCCTTGTTCAAGACTTTAACTTATTTGCCGCCCATTTTTAGGGGATTTTAAGTCATCCGCGAAATACTCGTAATATTGTCTTGGCAAAAATATAGCATTATAAACACTTTCAAAAAGTAACTCTTCGATGTCATTCGTTTAGGTTTATTATTCAAGTTCCTCGTTTGCTAAACCACCAGCTTATTCGCCAAAAGTAATCATCGTGATTGATGTATACACATTAGAAACGAAACGTGCTGTTAACAAAAACCCAATTTCAGTTAAATAACAAAAATTACTTTTATTTTTATTTACCAAGTGGTAAGTCAGTGTAAAGTATTAATAACAATAACATTAGAATATTTGCAGTGCGTCAAAGAACTGCAGGTAAACAGATATAAACATCTGACATTTTTATTTCAAGTTTCTTTTTGTTTTATGTGACAAGTCCAAAAACAATATATTTTTACCTTCTCCCATTTCGTATTTGCAATATGTAATGAAAATAAATATTTAATATCTCCGCGTAACTGAATAGGTATGCAGTGCTGCACATTATTTCTGACTTTAATATTTTACTCAACAGCTCGCCAAAATTAGTATCAATATTACAAAAAAGAAAGAAATGGCAAATATATTCGTTGAAAATCATGATGGACTGTTAAACAAAATAAGTTATTTAAATACGTATGTACGCAAATATATTCGTTGAAAATCATGATGGACTGTTAAACAAAATAAGTTATTTAAATACGTATGTACGAATTTTTATGTCTTGTATCTGTTAGATACATTTTCGGTTTGCCATAAGCCATTTTTGGGCACCGGGTATAAAAAGACAAATGCAGTTTAAACTTTAACATTGCTGAATACCATTTGTTTACCTTTTGCTATTGTGACAAGTTAACATATATTTATTATATATTATTTATGCACTAAATAACGAAGAGTGTAGGCAATCAAATAAACCACGTTTTACCCGCTAATGTTAATTATTTATTTCATGTAAAACAATGCTAAAAGTTAGCACATTTTCATTAATTTATTTTAGTTTGATCCTCCGGATATTACTATTGTACTCTAGAATTAAAATCTTCATTTAGGCCATTGTCTTAATAAATAAGTAAATATATTCTTTTAATCAACTAGTTAACTTATATGAATTCTAAGTGTTTTATTAAGAGGTTGAACAATCAAGTTAATTAATAACTTGTAAATTCCACGTACGCTTCCTATTAAGCAAATAACTTTAAACAAACAGAGCCTTCATTTTTCCCTTATAAATATAAATTTATGTAAAACTATTCACAATGTCGGTAATAAACTTATAGGTAATAAATAAATTATAATTCGTTCTATACTTTTCCCTTGCTTTCCAGTTTCCGGCGATGCGTGCCCTCTCGATATCCTCGGCAGATGCGTTCATCTTGGTTTATGATGTCACCGATGCCAGCACCTTCGAGGAGGTGCGCACCATTCGTGACCAGATCCACGAAACGAAGGCCACCACGGCGGTGCCCATTGTGGTTGTTGGCAACAAGATCGACCTCCTAGCTGACGGAGAAACGGAGCGCGAGGTGAGTCCTGTA
Source organism: Drosophila pectinifera (assembly GCA_008042775.1). Lineage (NCBI taxonomy): Eukaryota > Metazoa > Arthropoda > Insecta > Diptera > Drosophilidae > Drosophila > Drosophila pectinifera. Next base: position 7,106 of record VNKC01004363.1, on the reverse strand, counting down.
TAATCAAAATATTTTTGACTTATTGCGCTGCAATATTTTTAAAATACACCCAGAGGTATTTACATTATTGCTGCGTGTATAGAGTCGCAATCGAAGCCTTGATTAAATACTTGGATATTATTTTATAATGCTTAAGGAAATATTATTATATAAAATATTTATATAAATATTAATAATTTTCCGAGGTATTGAAAAATAATATTCACAACTGGGTTGTATAAAAATAACCAGCACATAAAAATGGGCTTAAGTATATAGCGATTGTATACAAATAACCAGCACATAAAAATGGACTTAAGTATATAGAGATTTTTTTGTAAATAATATTTGGTTGTAAACTTTATTTATAATCAAAATATTATTGACTTATTGCGCTGCAATATTTTTAAAATTCCCCGAGGTATTTACATTATTACTACGTGTGTACAGTCGCAATCGAAGCCTTTATTAAATTTACAAATACTTGGATATTATTTTATAATACTCATGGAAATAGTCCCTATGCCGCGACATCCTTAGGTCGTACAGAGGTCATTCGCCCGCATGCTAATTTGCATTAATTTTGATTGCCAGCGAAAAGCGGGAGGGGCGAGGTTTGCGACCGCTTTGATTGTTGTCTGTGGCAGTGTTTCAGTGCTTCAAGGCGTGTTTATATAATAACCGCTCCATTTTTCCCATCAACCCATGGATATTGCTTTTTTGGGCGTTTCAGCAATTATGTAAAGTTTGGCAAGCGTGGTGTGGTAGAAAGGACAAACAGTTTAATCAAAAGCTTTCCCAGTAGACGACTTGGGGCGGGGCTAAAGTCAGCTAAACAATTTGTCCCAATTTAGAGGCAGGCTCGAAAAATGACTTAGTGTAGATTTTAAAGGTTTAACTGTGAAAATGGCTATTAAACACAGTTATTTTGTATGCGTCTGCTCTGGTATTAAAATACATTTATTTTATTGTGAGTGAATTCCATATAAACTAGTTCAGTTCAATACCCCGTTAAACCGAATCAAATCTCCGATTTCTTTGTTAGCCGAAAAGCCGAGCCTTAGTGCAATCGGTCACCATGGAATTAAAATAATCGCACACTAAAATAATCTTAAATGTTATAATAAGAATACCAGCCGGCTGATCCGAAATTCGACCCAAAGTACTTTGCATATCTTAAGTGAGCATCACTTGGCCAGGCCACGGTACGGTTTTACGCAATTTTTCTGCATAAGTTTCTGGCCCCGGGCCTGGCCGCACACCAAAATATCACCCCAATAATAATAAATTGGGGGCATAAAAACTACAAGAAAACACACACTAAAAAGTTTGAAAATAACAAAAAATACAAATAGAAAGGTACAAGTATGAAAATTCAGGATAAGTTTGCTAAGGAAACTCCGCTTTGATTGTCAAACTTGACAGCGAAATGTAAAAATGCGAAATACCGAAATGAAACCGGAAATTTGAGTTGTTCAACCAAAATGTGGGACGTTGCCCGCTTGGTATAAGTAATGCAAATTTAAGTTGCTGAATATCAAAAAGAATATATCAAACGAAAATAATTTGAACATGCAGGAGCTCACCTAGTGGATAAAAAATTGTTGTATTTATTCTGATAAAAGTAAATTGATTCCTTTTGCAAGCCGCATAATCAATTATTTATTACTTTAGACATACCATAAACATTGTATTTATAATCAGCACAATTAAGTGGTTAAAAAAACTGTAAATGATAATATATAAAGTCATGTTTTATTGATAGGTTTGAGGGGATTGAGGCCTTGATTTCCATCCCAGACAAATATATATATATATTTTTTTTTTGTGTGTATGTAAATATTTATCAATTTAGAATCCCTTTTCGTTTTTTATTTTTTTGCTTTTTTCGTTCGGCAGTTGTCGCAGTTGGTCAACTTCATTTGGGGGTTTATAAATTTTAATTTGCCTTTGTTTATCTTCACGTCTGTCTCTGGCCTGGCCTGGCAGCCAGGCTGTTTTCGGGTCTTCCTTTTTTATTTGCTTTATTTTTGTTTTATTTGCAACTTATTTGGTGCGTTTTTTTTTCCATTATATACGTAGTTATACATAAGTAGTTCGGGAGGGGGTCGACACGGCTTGGCTTGGCTTGCGTCCTTCGGGTGTATTGACTTTAACCAAGTTCTCATATAATAAAAATGCAAATTACCAGCAAACGCCAGACTGTCGTCCTCCTTAGCTTAGAGAATCTCTCCCTCTTCCGCATCCTTTTTATCCAGCTCCCCATTCTCCATTTTTTCACTCTATAGGGCAATTTTTTTCCAACGAAGCGATATCAACTTTTTGTTGTCGCCTAACACTAAAAATTTATATTTAACGCTTTTGGTGTCCTTTCTTGCAGGTTGAGTATGCCACCACGGAGTCAGTAGTCACGGTGGACTGGGAAAACGGTTTTGTAGAGGCCTCCGCTGCGAGTAACGAGAACATCACTCAGGTGAGCAAATGAAGCACTAAATCAGTAAACTATTGGTAATAACTTTTTGTTTCGTTTGCAGGTGTTCAAGGAGCTGCTGGCCCAGGCAAAGATAACCTACAACCTGAGTCCGGCGCTACGCCGTCGCCGCCAGTCGTTGCCGCAACAGATCGGTAACAATGGGCCGGGCACTCCGCTGCACCATCATCATCATCAGCACCAAACGCAACAGCACCACCACAATGCCGGTGGCGGATCCGCATCCACTTCTGCGGCGGCGGCAGCTGCCGCATCCGGTTCCGGGAGCGGTGGTCACGGCTCCCATGCCCCCACACCCGCCCAACTGCAGCACCTGCAGCGCATCCAAGAGCGGAGCCTGGGCGCTAAGAGGAATTCGTGCAGCATTTCCTAAGGATTGGGTCGGAAAGGGTCCCACTAACGGAAAGCTATACGGTCTCCTAAAAACGGTTCTCAGTACTTCTTCAATAATGTAAGTGAAAAATCCACAAATCTGTAATGTATAGACTGGGTCTAATGTAAGAAGTGGCAACCAATCTTTTTTGGGCTCAGCTAAGAAATGAACCATCTCTTACGTAATTATTAATGATGGCCGAAAATTACTTCCCTGAACCATTGGTTAGTTGGAAAGGCTTGGCCATTAACGTTTCTAAGCAAATATTGTGAGTGTTTTGCCTAAAATATAAACTCAAACTGAATCCCTAATTTATTTAGATTTCTGGTATAAATATACTGACATTTTAGATTCTTTTTTTGTCTTAAAATCTTGACTTAAGTTCTCTTGTTCATGGCTTTAAAAATTCAAATTTGATTAGAAATCAAAGCTTGACTTACTCACTGCCCAAAAATTGGTTTTCGGTCCTACGATTTCTTACTAACCGCATCTTACCGAATTGGCCCACATTATCGCAGAGCAATTTCGACTCAAATGTACCTCTCTCTATTGCTTATATCGCTCCAATAACTTTAGTACCTCTGTCAAGCCTCTGGTTTCTTAAAACTCAGCTCTCAGCTCAACATATTAAATAAATATATACCTATGTGTGTAGGAAAAATAAAATCGTTGAACAGCTAAAACTTAATCAGATAAAATATCATAAAATACTATACATATATATATTGCCAAGCGGCTTCTGGAATCGGAATACGATAAATCCCTTATTCGTGTCTCTCTCATGTACCTTTAGCCATGATCGTTGTGTATGTGTCTAGTCAAAATTTTCCCCATTTCCCGTATGATAAAGATATATATATAAAGCGTATAATTATTATACTAGCGTAGAGAGCATTTAGAACCGACCATGTGGACCTATTGACAGCAAAGGCATATTTTTGTAGACAATAGGTCGATAAAACCGGCTGAAACAGAAGAAACCAAAAGCAAATGCATAGTTAAGAAATAATTGATTGGCAAAAGTATGATTACCTAATAGACCTATCTGTAGAAACGTATTCAGTGTATTTTTTTTTAAATCTTATTTTTAGTTTTTTATTTACCGTTTACAGTTAGCTAGTAGTGTTGGTTAATTGTGCGAGCCAGGCGAGCATAATACCAGGAAGAATCAAATGGTTAAGATTGAAAATGCAATGAAAACACCAAAGAATACGTCGAAATTTAAAAAATTCAACTAATAATTGAATATAGAATGATAGAAGAAATATATATATGGAAACGTTACGGTATGTCAGATTATAGTTGTGTTAAGAATAGTGCAGATAAAGAACGAATAAAACAGTTCAAAGTGTAACGCAACTATTATTACAAACGAAACATCGGACATCACACACGTTTTTTTTAGTACAATAAAACCAGATGAACCCCCATAAAAATAAAAACACAAATTTATATTTATACCATAATAATTTTATATGTATGGCTACAATAAATACTTCAAATACTAATATACTGAATTACTATTTAAATACTAACTGATAAATTGAGCAAATACTAAGGAAAAACTTATTCTTACATTAAATATTGATTAGTTGCAAGCGAAACTAAAACAAAAACGAAGAACACCTCAAAGAATGTATGTAATTATTTAATTCCTACAAAAGCATATATAAATAAATAAATATATTTATATGTATATATATATATATATATATGTATGTATATATATGTATATATATATATATACATATGTAAATATATATATGTAAATCCGATCTTTAGCATGCCCATTCCACCCTTGTTTACTGCGAATTATTTTTCCAGAATCAAATAAATATGTATGTTGTCTGTTATGTAAAGTGCAAAACAAATAGGTTTTTGTTTTTAATAAGCCATATTTTTAGCTCCACAATAAAAAAAAAAGATCAAGATGGGGCTCCTTTCCAGAGTTTTAACTAAAATACGGGTGTCATTAAATAGCCGAAAGGCAAACGGCAAAGAAGGAGAGGAGTTACTTAGAAATATGGGTATGAGTGTGAATAGTAAATAGTTTGAGTCAGCCTCCATTCACTCCTAGGCGCGATTAGTAAGCTGGATCTATCTACAACTAAAATTATAAATATATTTACATACGGCAATATATATGCATATACTATATACATACATAATAATAATGTAAAAATATGAATGTAATTGATGAAAAGCGATGAAACAAGAATAAATGCAAGTGCGGATACATTTTTTGTGCTTAAAATTTGTGTTTTTATTTGAATGGGTTGTGTTTGTGCGGTGTGCTATCGATATTTTGGTTCCGATAATGATTGCAAATTTAATCGTACATTTTTGTGTTGTTTGCAATCGATATTTTGGTTCCGATACAGGCTCCGATTTTAATCGTACACGACGTGTTTGTGTGGTGTACAATCGATATTTTGGTTCCGATATCGATTCCGATTTTAAAAATTCACACAGTTTTTGTGTTGTGTGCAATTGATATTTTGGTTCCGATACTGGCTCCGATCTTAATCGTACAGGACGTGTTTGCGTGGTGTACAATCGATACTTTGGTTCCGATATTAATTGCAAATTTAATCATACATTTTTCTGTTGTGTGCAATCGATATTTTGGTTCCAAACGCGATTCGGATTTTAGTCGTACATGACGTGTTTGTGCGATATGCAATCGATATTTTGGTTCCGATATTGATTGCAAATTTAATCATACATTTTTCTGTTGTGTGCAATCGATATTTTGGTTCCAAACGTGATTCGGATTTTGGTCGTACATGACGTGTTTGTGCGATATGCAATCGATATTTTGGTTCCGAAATTGATTCCGATTTTAATCATTCACAAAATTTTTGTGTTGTGTGCAATTGATATTTTGGTTCCTATACTGGCTCCGATCTTAATCGTACACGACGTGTTTGCGTGGTGTACAATCCATATTTTGGTTCCAATAGTGATTCCGATTTTAATCGTACATGACGTGTTTGTGCGATATGCAATCGATATTTTGGTTCCGATATTGATTGCAAATTTAATCATACATTTTTGTGTTGTGTGCAATCGATATTTTGGTTCCGATACTGGCTCCATCTTGATCGTACACGACATGTTTGTGCGATATGCAATCAATATTTTGGTTCCGATATTAATTGCAAATTTAATCATACATTTTTGTGCTGTGTGCAATCGATATTTTGGTTCCAATAGTGATTCCGATTTAAATCGTACATGACGTGTTTGTGCGATATGCAATCGATATTTTGGTTCCGAAATTGATTCCGATTTTAATCATTCACAAAATTTTTGTGTTGTGTGCAATTGATATTTTGGTTCAGATACTGGCTCCAATCTTAATCGTACATGACGTGTTTGCGTGGTGTACAATCGATATTTTGGTTCCAATAGTGATTCAGATTTTATTTAATCGTCCATGAAACTTTTGTGTGGTGCTCAACAATTGTTTTGGTTTTTATAGTGATTGCAATTTACCTAATATGGTGGCTGTTTGGCAATTTAATGTGATTGCGATTTACCTAATATGGTGGCTATTCGGCAATCATTATATTTATTCCATTGTTCTTTAACCAACTTTCTTTTTTCGGAGGGCAGCTCTGGCACCCGGAGGCTGATGTCGGTCTTCCCCGGAGGCTTCACAGCGTCCCATGGTGGCTAGGGAGCAAGCCCACCTGGACGGCACCCGAAGGCTGATGTCGGTCTTCCCCGGAGGCTTCACAGCGTCCCATGGTGGCTAGGGAGCAAGCCCACCTGGACGGCACCCGGAGGCTGATGTCGGGCTGCCTCGGAGGCCTTATGTAAGTAAGACAAAAAATCTCTTGCACTTGACTTTACAATTCACAACTGTTTCTGGCAGCAACCTTGTGGTAACCCCGCTGAAGCTCAGCTCTGGAGGCGCAGTTCTGGAGGCGCAGCTGTGGTCCCGGAGGCGCAGCTCTGAAGGCTCAGCTTTGGCACCCGGACTGCACCCGGAGGCTTCACTGCGTCCCATGGTAGCTAGGGAGCAAGCCCACCTGGACCGCACCCGGAGGCTGATGTCGGGCTGCCTCGGAGGCTGATGTCGGGCTGCCTCGGAGGCTGATGTCGGGCTGCCTCGGAGGCTGATGTCGGGCTGCCTCGGATGCCTTTTGTAAGTAAGACAAATAATATCTTGCACTTGACTTTACAATTCACAACTGTTTCTGGCAGCAACCTTGTGGTAACCCCGCTGAAGCTCAGCTCTGGAGGCGCAGCTGTGGT